>PVIY010005288.1:0-95695 GCA_004026745.1 Myrmecophaga tridactyla
TGTAAATGTTTGGAAATGGATAGTGGTGATGGTAGTACATTATTGAAAGTGTAATTAACAGCACCAAATTATGTATGTGACTGTGGCTGAAGGGAATTTTAGTGTCAAGTATGTCATGAGAAGAAAATCTAGAGGATAAAATGGGAGTATAAAACAATGACCCCCATTGCAGACGATGGCTGTGGTTAATAGTATAAATATAAGAATTTTCTTTCATGAACTATAAAAACTGAACATCACTATTGCAAGGTGTTAATAGTAGGGTGTTATGTCAGTTTGAAGGTTTTGTTTACCCCAGGTGTCCTTTAACCCTGATTCAGTATTGTAAGGTAAAAACCCATTTCATTACATTATCTCCATGGAAATGTGATGCTCCCAGATGTGGGTATAACCTTTTGATGAGATGATCTCCATGGAAGATGTGATGTATTAGTTAGGGTTCTCCAGAGGAACAGAATCAACAGGAAACACTCACAAATATACAATTTATAAAAATATCTCATGCAACCATGGGAACACAGGTCCAAAATCCACAGGGCAAGCTGTGACCGAGCTGACAATTCCAATGGAGGGTCTGGACGAACTCCACAGGAGCGGCTCACTGGCTGAAGCAGGAAGAAGAGGCTGTCTCTTCTGAATCCTCCTTAAAAGGCTTCCAGTGATTAGATTAAGCATTGCTCATTATAGAAGACATGCCCCTTGGTTGATTACAAATGGAATCAGCTGTGGATGCAGCTGATGCGATCATGATTTAATTCTATGAAATGTCCTCATTGCAACAGACAGGTGAGCACTCGCCCAACCAGACACACAGATACCACCACTTGGCCAAGTTCACACATGAACCTGACCATGACAGTCCACCCTTCGTCAACTTAGCAGCTATACATACCACCTTAAACCATACCTAATTTCTAAATAAAAACACATAAAACAATAAAACACATTTTTTTCTTTCACCTAACAATACTCAACTGTGCTGCATATAACTGGAAACACATTAGATCTCTCCAGAATAGGGCGCAAGTCCTTGGGTAATATACATTCTTAAACTTGATATCTTACAATTTAAATAGTATAACATGAACAAAACAGCATTACAGTCCTCGTTTCTGTAACTGATCACGTGGTCCCATAGTTCATATTTATCAGGACCTTCTTCCACTACCTGTTCCATGTTCCCTTTACCCTCAGCAAGCACTTCACCTGGCTGTGGTTCTTTGCCTAGTGGTGTGACCCAAACCTTCATTCCTGAAGTTTCAGAGCCATTGGTAGTCCTGCCTGGATTGGGTTCTTGCAGTTTTCCATTGATTTGAATCACAGGACATGGTAGTACTAAAAGATGCCCTAGGAGATCTCCTATATTCCAAGAAAACTCTTCTTTACCTCCATTGTGTAGTTGCAGTCCTATTTCCCCCTGATAGTCAGGGTCAATCACCCCAGCGAATAATGTAATCCCCTTATGGACTTGTTGATCCAGGGGCATGAGTAGCCCAAAATGACCACATGGCAGTCTTAGATTCCAGGTCAATGGAATTATTGTTGTTTCTCCTGATGGAAGCACTTACCATTTTGAAACTAAAACCTATAGATCAGCAGAGCTCAGCGTCACAGGAACAGGAAGCAAAAATTTTCCTAGTGGATCACTAGGGGTAATAGTGAGTGGTACCACTCCCATTTCCACCCCTTGTTTCCTGGACCCATGGATCCTGGCTATGGGAGAAACAGCACCATACAGCAGATGCTGATTCAGAACATATACAGATTCCTGGAGAACATTACCCCAGCTGTTCAAGGTATTGCCACCTAGTGGGCACCATAATTGAGTTCTCAAAAGGCCATTCCACCGTTCTATCAACCCAGCTGCTTCTGGATGATGGGGAACATGGTAAGACCATAAGCATGTGCCCATTTCTGCACTTCATTTGCTGTGAAGTGTGTTCCTTCATAAGAAGCAATGCTGTGTGGAATACCATGACAATGGAGAAGGCATGCTGTAAGCCCATGGATGGTAGATTTGGCAGAACTACTGCATTCAGGGAAAGCAAACCCATATCCAGAGTATGTGTCTATTCCAGTTAAAACAAATTGCTGCCCCTTCCATGAAGGGAGTGGTCCAGTGTAATCAACCTGCCACCATGTAGCTCGCTGGTCAACTCGGGGAATGGTGCCATATTGGGGGCTGAGTGTGGGTTTCTGTTGCTGGCAGATTGGGCACTCAGCAGTGGCTGCAGCCAAGTCAGCCTTGGTGAGTGGAAGTCCATGTTGCTGAGCCCATGCATAACTTCCATCCCTACCACCATGACCACTTTGTTCATGAGCCCATTTGGCAATGACAGGAGTTGCTGGGGAAAGAGGCTGACTGGTATCCACAGAATGGGTCATCTTATCCACTTGATTATTAAAGCCTTCCTCTGCTGAAGTCATCTTCTGGTGTGCATTCACATGGGACACAGATATGTTCATGTTTTTAGCCCACTCAGAAAGGTCTATCCACATACTTCTTCCCCAGACCTCATTGTCACCAATTTTCCAATTATGGCTTTTCCAAGTCCCTGACCATCCAGCAAAACCATTAACAACAGCCCATGAGTCAGTATACAAAAGCACCTCTGGCCATTTCTCCTTCCAAGCAAAATGAACTACCAGGTGCACTGCTAGAAGTTCTGCCCACTGGGAGGATCTCTCCTCACCATTGTCCTTCAAGGACACCCCAGAAAGGAGTTGTAGTGCTGCAGTTGTCCACTTTTGGGAAGTACCTGCATATTGTGCCAAACCTTCTGTAAACCAGGCCCGAGTTTTCTTTTCCTTGGTCAGTTCACTGTAAGGAACTCCCCAAGAGGCCATAGCTCTGGTCTGGGGAAGAGAAGGTAATGTGTCAGGAGCAGAGACCATGGGCATTTGGGCCACTTTTTCATGTAACTTACTTGTGCCTTCAGGATCTGCTCTGGCCCTATCTCGTTTTACCATTTCCATTGTACAATAGAGTGCTGCTGCACACACCCAACTTCATGGCTTGGTGGGTCAGACAACACCCAGCTCATGATAGGCAACTCAGGTCTCATGGTAACTTGGTGGTCCATGGTTAAGCGTTCAGTCTCTACTAAGGCCCAGTAGCAAGCCAAAAGCTGTTTCTCAAAAGGGGAATAGTTATCTGCAGCAGATGGTAAGGCTTTGCTCCAAAATCCTAAGGGTCTGCGTTATGATTCTCCTATAGGTGCCTGCCAAAGACTCCAAACAGCATCTCTATTTGCCACTGACACTTCCAGCACCACTGGATCTTCTGGATCATACAGCCCAAGTGGGAGAGCATCTTGTACAGCAGCCTGGACCTGTCTCAGAGCCTCCTCTTGTTCAGGTCACCACTGAAAATTAGCAGCTTTTCTGGTCACTCAATAAATGGGCTGGAGTAGCACACCCAAATGAGGAATATGTTGTCACCAAAACCCAAAGAGACCAACTAGGCATTGTGTCTCTTTTTTTGTTGTAGGAAGGACCAGATACAGCAACTTATCCTTCACCTTAGAAGGGCTATCTCGACATGCCCCACACCACTGGACACCTAGAAATTTCACTGAAGTGGAAGGCCTCTGTATTTTTGTTGGACTTATCTCCCTTCCTCTGACACATAAATGCCTTACCAGTAAGTCTAGAGTGGTTGCTACTTCTTGCTCACTAGGTCCAATCAACATGATATCATCTATATAATGGACCAGTGTGATGTCTTCTGGGAAGGAGAAATGATCAAGGTCCTGAGGACAAGATTATGACATAGGGCTGGAGAGTTGATATACCCCTGAGGTAGGACAGTGAAAGTATATTGCTGACCTTGCCAGCTGAAAGCAAACTGTTTCTGGTGGTCCTTACTAATAGCTACTGAGGAAAAAGGATTTGCCAGATCAATAGCTGCATACCAGGTACCAGTGGAGGTATTGATTTGCTCCAGCAACGATACCACATCTGGAAGAGCAGCTGCAATTGGAGTTACCATCTGGTTGAGTTTACGATAATCTACTGTCATCCTCCAAGACCCATCTGTTTTCTGCACAGGCCAAATAGGAGAGTTGAATGGGGATGTGGTGGGAATCACCACCCCTGCATCCTTCAAGTCCTTAAGAGTGGCAGTAATCACTGCAATCCCTCCAGAAATCTTACATTACTTCTGATTTACTATTTTACTAGGTAGCGGCAGTTCTAGTGGCTTCCACTTGGCCTTTCCCACCATAATAGCCCTCACTACATGAGTTAGAGAGCCAACGTGGGGATTCTGACAGTTGCTCAGTGTGTTTATACCAATTATACATTGTGGAATTGGGGAAATAACTACAGAATGGGTCCAGGATCCCACTGGACCCAGTGTGATATGTACCTGAGCTAAAACTATGTTGACCACCTGGCCTCCATAAGCCCCCACTCTGACTGGTGGACCAGAGTGACATTTTGCGTCCCCTGGAATTAATGTCCCTTCTGAACCAGTGTCTAATAGTCCCCAAAATATCTGATCATTTCTTTTTCCCCAATTCACAGTTACCCTGATAAAAGGCCGTCAGTCTCCTTGGGTAAGGCTTGGAGGAAGATTAACAGTATTAATTTGTGGCAGTGTAACTGGGTTCTCCTCAAAAGGGACCTGGCCTCCCCTTCATTCAAGGGGCTCTTGGTCTGTAAACTGTTTCAAGTCTGGAAATTGGTTAAGGGGCCGTGACTCTGTATTTTTGTAATTCAGGTTAGACTTCTGTTCACTTGACCTAGAACTCTTTTGTTTATTCAGGTCGAATAAGAATTTAGTAGACTGGCCTTTTATTATATTTCTAGGTACCTTATGATTTACTAGCCAATGCCACAAATCTCTGTGAGTTATATAATTTTGATGCCTGCTTTGAGTTTGCTGTCTAATAGAATAGCCACGTCTACCCTGTCTTTGGCAATTAAGTGCTGCCACCTGGCTTCTGCCAACTCGGGATCCTGTCATCCCCATTGTGTTTAAGGATTCCAGCTCAGTGACAGCAGTTCCTACAGTAATATCTGCTCTACAGAGAAGTGCAGCTACAGAATTCTTTAGGGATGATGGTGCTAGTCTCACAAACTTATTTCTTACTATTCTGGTAAAAGGTGTATCCTCCGGACATTCCTGGGCTGTAAGAGCAGGCTTTGCCTGATCAATCCACTCTAACATTCCAATCTCTCTAAGCCTCTGGGTCCCCTCATCTACATTATACCAGGGCAGTTCTGGCATTTCAACCTCAGGTAATGTCAGCTATCTTTTGATCCATGCTTCAGCAAACCATCCAAACAAATTGTTAATACCTTTTCTAACCCCTCGAGCTATAACATTGAATGTAGAATCTCTGCTTAGTGGGCCCATATCAATAAATTCAGCCTGATCCAGCCTTATATTCCTCCCACCATTATCCCACACCTTTAAAATCCATTGCCACACATATTCCCCTGATTTCTGTCTATATAAATTGGAAAACTCACACAGTTCTTTTGGAGTATTAATGTACCTCCTTGTGTGTGATACTTTGTACCTCAACTTTAGGGGCCTGTTGGGACTTTAGTCTAGTTATAGGTCTGGAAGAAATGAGGAAATGAGGGGTGGTGGGGGTGGGTCATGAAAATAATTAGAAATATCTTCCAAGCCATTTGCTTCAAAGCGTTCATTTGCCATTTTATCTGGTGAAACAGGATTATTCACTCTAAGGCTAATCCTTTCAGGAGGAGGTTGGGTAGACAACTCCTCAATACAGGTTGGAGGTGGGGCAGCTATGTCCTCAGGGCAAACTATCACAGGGTTATCTAGAGAAGACTCAGCATGACCTAGGGTTTCAACATCACCCCCGACATCATTATCAATCCATATGTCACCATCCCATTTTTCAGGGTCCCACTCCTTTCCAATCAATGCCCTCACTTTAACAGCAGACACCATGCAACATTGAGATTTCAGTTTATGTTGCAAAGTTGCTACTCTAACAGTACAATTCTGAGTCTGATTTTCAGAGATCTTAAGTCTATGGCTACAAGAAATAAGATTTTTCCTTCAGGATACTCTTAGAAAATTCTACATCTGTCAGATGGCATTTAAGCTTCCTGTTTGAAGCCTTAAGCCCATCCCTTTCACTCCTTAATGTATCTAGTGTATCTAACAATGACCAGCTAACATCTCTATACCTCTTATTTCCACAAAACTCCATAAAGGTGTCAAAAACATTATCCCCCAGAGCCTGGCTTTGTACAAACAAAGCATTAGGAGAATTAAATGGTGATATTTTGACTATCCCTTTTGCCAACTCACTCCATGGATTGGGATCGTCATTCTGACTATGGCAGTCAGAGTCCTTAGTGCCTTTGAGTCCAGTCAGAGTAGAAAACCATTCATAAAAACCCATTTTTCAAGATTCTGTTTCTTAAGAACCACTCCTGGTACCAAGTTGTATTAGTTAGCATTCTCTAGAGAAACAGAATCAACAGGAAACACTCGCAAATATAAAATTTATAAAAGTGTCTCATGCAACTGTGGGAACTCAGAGTCCAAAATTTGCAGGATAGGCTGTGAAGCTGATGATTCCGATGGAGGGTCTTGATGAACTCCACAGGAGAGGCTCACCAGCTGAAGTAGGAAGAAGAGCCTGTCTCTTCTAAATCCTCCTTAAAAGGCTTCCAGTGATTAGATGAAGCATTACTCATTGCGGAAGACACTCCCCTTGGCTGATTTCAAATGGAATCAGCTGTGGATGCAGCTGATGTGCTCATGATGTAACTATGAAATGTTCATTGCAACAGACATGCCAGCACTTGTCCATTCAGACAAACAGGTACCACCACTTGGCCAAGTTGACACATGAACATAACCATGACATGTGGCATGCCCAATTGTGGGTGTGGCCTTTTGATTAGATGATGATGTGACTCCTCCCATTCAAGGTGAGTCTGCATTAATCTACTGGAGTCCTTTAAAAGAGGGGACATTTTGGAGAGAGATCAGAGCCAATGCAGACTCTAGGAGAATAGTTGCTTCAAAGCTGACAGAGCCAACATGAGACCCAGAGGTTTGGAGATGCAGGGCCCAGCAGACATCACCATGCACCTTCCCATGTGATGCAAGCAAGCCAGAACCTAGAGTTCTGTCCCAGGAGAGCTGAGTAAAGGCCCACAGACACCAAGTGAGGAATCCCCACCAGAAACAGTGGCTGAAAGCAATGGAATCCAGGAGCAAGGGACCAGCAGATGCCAGCTACAGTGACTTCCCAGCTGACAGAGGTGTTCCAGACAACATCAGCCTTTCTTGAGTTAAGGTAACCTCTTATTGGTGCCTTAATTTGGACAATTTCCTTGGCACTAGAACTATAAACTTGTAACTATTAATTCCCTTTTTTAAAAACCATCCAATTTCTAAAATATTGCATTCCAGCAGCTTGACAAACTAATATAGGTGGTATATGGGGAAAATACATCTAATGTAAATATGGACTACAGTTCACAGTAATATTTTAATATTATTTCATCAAATTTAACAAAGGTACCACACCAATGCATAGTGTCAACAATAGTGGGTATATGGGAATGTTGTATTTTTACATGAATTTTATGTAAACCTATAACTTCTCTAATTTAAAGAAACAATACTAAAATCCATTCTGCTCAGTGAAAGAAACTAGACACAAAGTATTACATACAGTATGATTCTACTTTTATAACATGTAAGTATAAATAAATCTATAGAAACAGAATTAAATTAGGAGGAGAGGAGAGATAACTGCTAAGGCATATGGAAGGTTTTTGGATTAATGATTGTAGTGATGAATGCACAACTCTGATCATATTAAAAGCCATCAATTGTACACTTTGGATGGATTATATGGTATGTGAATATATCTCAATAAAATTGCTTTAAAAATGAAACGGAATGCTTAGGCTGCCCAGGTACAGGGAGTCATTCAATTTTCAAGGATCCTAAAGTCACATGGAATTTAAACATTCCTCTTTCCTTTCAGTCCCAAGCAGTGCAATGCACTCTTAAACTAAAATACTGAAAGAGTAGAGTGGAGAAGAGTGGGTTATAAAAGAGAGCAATATTGTCACTGTTATTTTCTGTGAGCCCAGATGGAAAGGAGGTGTGAACAGGTTCACGAGATGCCAGACAATTCACATGGCTTACAGAGGTTATCACATAGCCTGGTGTTGCCAACAAGATTTCACAGCGAGGTTTTTACCACACCACTAATTTCCCCCATTTACTCTTGGATCTGGTTAAAAAACAGACCAGCAGCCACAAAGAGTGATAGGATGAATACCCCTGGGATGGCTACTTGAACTCCCTCACTCATCATTTTTAAAGAAAGAGTTTGAGGAAGAGAAAGTAGCATGAAAACACATACAAGTGTTTCATCAGCTCTTCCCTCTCAGGAATTTCTCTTTGATTCTAACCCTTTACGTCTATTACTCATTGTTTTGGTTTCTGGTGTCTTCCAAATTCTAAACATCATTTTGATCCTATGATATTCGAAAATAAAGGCAAGCTTTGATTTTCCCAAGACATACTGATGTCTTAGGAATTTGAATCCTGATGGGTCAAATTAAATATCCATACAAGTTTCCAGATCAGCACTTAGCTCCTGATCTATACAGACTTAACTGGAAGTGCTATCAATAGGAAACCATTCATTCATTTACTTATTTAACAAGTATTTTTTGAGCACCTACTATGTGCCAGGCTGTTCTTCTGCTACTTACAGTCTAATAGGCAATATAAGTAAGTAAATAGACAATGACACAAATGCACTAATAGAAGAAATCCAAGACCATGACTGTATATAGTAAAGATTCATATTTTTATGCAGGAAAAGGTAGAAGTTTGAAGAATTATCTCCAATTCTTTACCCCTCCTCTGCCATGGTCTCAACATGGTGCCCCTTAACTTTAGGCTTGGCCATGTGTCGTGGTTTGGTCAGTGGCATGTGAAAAAAAGTCATAATATGCCAGTTCTGAGACTAACACATAAGAAGCATCCATATATACACTTGGATTCTTGTGCCTCTACCATTGTGATGAGAATAACATGCCTGGTTCACCTACTAGTCCAAGGAAGAAGTGAGACATGCAGAGCAAAGCCCCCCTTAGTAGACCCACAGGCCTTCTGTGAGAAGCAGACATACCCTGGCACCACAGCCTGAGGCAGACCACCCAGCCAACCCAACTTATCAACCAAATCAGAATTCACACATGGACATGTGAGCAATAAGTAATATTGTTTTAAACCGTGACAAAAAAATGTCATGTTAGGGTGGGACACAGTGGCTCACTAGTAGAATTCTTGCCTGCCATGCCGGAGACATGGGTTAGATTCCCAATGCCTGCCCATGTAAAAAAAAAAATCCTCATACTAGTAGCACCAGGACAGACATATAGACCAATGGAATGTAATTGAAAGTTCATAAATCAACCCTCACATTTATGATCAATTGATTTTTGACAAGATGACAAAGACCCCTCAATTGGGAAAGAACGGTCTCTTCAACAAATGGTGCTGGGAAAGCTGTATCTCCATTTGTAACCACAAAAGAATGAGGAACTGTACCTCACACCATATACGAAAGTCAACTCAAAATGAATCAAAGACCTTAATATGAGAGCCAGCACCATCAAACTCCTAGTAGAAAATGTAGGGAAACATCTTTAGAACCATGTATTAGGCAACAGTTTCTTAGACTTTATATCCAAAGCACAAGAAACAAAAGGAAAAAATAGATAAATGTGACCTCATCAAAATTAAAAACTTTTGTTCCTCGAATGACTTCATCATGAAAGTAAAACAATAGCTAACAAAATAGGAGAAAATCTTTGGGAACCACATATCCAACAATGGATTAATATCCAGAATATGTAAATAAATTGTTTGATTTAATGACAAAAATGTAAAATAGTGCAGTCCCTGTAGAAGACAGCCTGGTGGTTCCTAAGAAAGTTTAGTATAGAGTTACTATATGACCCAGCAATCCCACTATTAGCTATATACCTGAAATAATTGAAAGCAGATATTTGAACAGATATTAGTACACCAATATTCCTAGCAGCATTATTCACAATTACCAAAAGTTGGAAGCAACTCAAGCGTCCATCAACTGATGAAAGGATAAATAAAATGTGGTATACACATATAATGAAACATTATTCAGCCATAAAAATGAATGAAATCTGGATATACACTACAACATGGATGAACCTTGAAGACATCATGTTGAGTGAAATAAACCAGACACAAAAGCACAAATACTGTATTATCTCACTGATTTGAAAAAAATTGGAATATCAAACTCATTGAGTCAGAGTCTAGAATATAGGTTATTAGGGGATGAAGTGGGGATCGGGAATAGGAAGTTAAGGTTCAAAATGTAAAGGGTTCCTATTTGGAATAATGGAAATGTTTTGGTAGTGGATGGTGATGAAACAATTTGAATGTAATCAACAGCACTGAAATAAATTTCTGAATATGATTAAAAGGGGAAGTGTTAGGTTGTATATATGGTAACGGCATAAAAATTTTTAAAAAGCCATGGACCGACATTTCACAAACATTGAACCCTAAGATAAACCATGAACTTTAATTAATATTGCAATTATAAAAATGTGCTATCATCAATTGTAACAAATGATTCACATTAATGTAAGGTGTTGGTAGTGGGGTGGTATATGGGAATTGTGTATTTTATGCATGATTAGTCTGTAAACTCACAACTTCTCTAATAAAAATAAGACATGACTCACCACTTTCAGAATTTCAGGGGTTTGTGGGAAATACTTGTAACAAAATTAACAGGTAACTTATGAGAATTTATGTAGAGGGTTGAATTATATATCTTATCATAGACAAGCTATTAATCTTAATTTGCATTCCTTTGCGCTTATACCCACGGTAAATAGAACTTTTTGAAGATGCTATTTTTAGTTAAAGTGTGGCTCAACTGAATAAGCGTGGTTCTTAATCCATATTAATGGAGGCCTTATAAAGAGAACAACTGGAAGACAGAAGTCAGAGAAACATGAGAGGGGCCAGAACCTGGAAGTCAGCAGAAAACTAGAAGAGCAGAACAAAGGAAAGGACATCTCATGTGTAGAGAAGCAGATATAAAAGCCATGGAACCTCAGGCCAGTGCCAGAACACTATAGATTTTGGAGAGAAGGAATGGGCTTGTCAATGCCTTGATTTTGGTCTATAAGCCTCAAAACCATGAGACAATTAATTCCTGCTGTTAAGCCCAAACCTGACTAAGACAACTTCCATAAGGTTCATTTATTATTATTATTATTTTTGTTTTTACATGGGCAGGCAACAGGAATTGAACCCATGTCTCTGGCATGGGAGGCAAGAACTCTGCCTGCTGACCCACCGTGGCCCACCCCATTTATTCTTACTTGTTATTTTAACATGCCTAGTTCTCCAAAGCTCATAAGACATTATAAATCAAATGCACAACAATAAAACAAAAATTGCTGTGGAGATGACTCAAGAAGGAGATTAGGAATATATATCTTTAAAACCCCTACCCCAAATCATTAGAAAACATAGAAAAATATGTTTTATAGGAAAGTAATAAATATGGAGCAGTGCTTATAAACAAGAAAGATTGCCAACAGGAGACCAGAAATATTGAGGAATTCCAGAAAGATAGAAAGCAGATATTACTGAAACTGAGGCCAACATACACACACAAAAGATTGCTTCAAGCTCATAAGCAATAAAAATAAATAGCTGGAGAGGCTCCAGGATAACTGTGAGGGTAGATAATTGGGAAATGGTTTCCAATAAGAGTTCCAGAAAAATAGATGAGAGCAATAATGGAAAAGGAAAAAGAAATAATAGAAGAAAATTTCCTATAGCTGAAGAAAGACATGAAACTTTAGATGAAGGGAACAACCAAGTGTCAAACAGAATGAATAAAAAAGACAGCCACCTGGATACAGCAGGATAAAATTTCAGAACCACAAATGCAAAGAAAAATCCTAAATGCTTTCAGAGAAGACAACCGGATTAACTAGAAAAGAACAAGAATCAGATTTACATTGGACTTCTCATCAACAAACTAGATGTTAGAAGATAAAGAGATAATTGTAAGGTTTAGGAGGCGAAAGAGAGAAGAGGCGAACCAAGAAACTTTAAAGTGAGCGAGTTTATTCTTGCGCTCCTGGGTAGAGCTCACAGAGCCCAAGGCAGGGAGTTGTGAGTTTGCCTCTGGGTCCTGGTGCGGGCAGTTTTTTTTTTTTTTAATTTGCGTATGGGCGGGAGGCACCAGGGATCGAACTCCAGACCTCCAGCACAGCAGGTCGGAGCTCTGCCTGCTGAGCCATGGCAGCTGCCCGATGTGTGGGCAGTTTTTAAGCAAGGGGGTTAGGTGACATCTAGAAGGGACGGCACATTTTACACAGCTCGAATCATGGTGAGTAATCATTTATTACTCATTGCAAAATGAGTAATAAATGATGTGGATCCAAGAAAGAGAAGAGAACAAAGAAAACTGAAAGTTACAATTAAGCCCAAGGGATAGTTAATGAATAATACTTTTAGAAAGTAAAAGGAGAACAATAATAAGAAATTAAAATAACAAATGGTCTAAATATGAAGGAAGGGAAAATGTAGTCAGTGAAAGCATGCTAAAATTCTTGCTATGTTCCAAAGGCTTGGATACCAATTATATAAGTACACAAAGGCATTATTCTGGTGGTGGTTTAGAACTTGGGGTGTAGAATCAGACTGGTTAAATTAAATCCTGACCTCTGCTATTTGCTCACTGTATGTCCTTGAAAAACTTTAGTTATCACTCTTGGACTCAGGTTTTTTCATCTGTAAGATGGAAATCATAATTATGGCTACTTCACTGAGCTGCTGTAAGGCTTAAATTAGTTAAAATATGTAGAGCCCTTAAAACAGTTCCTGTTATTCAGTAAACTTTAGCTAGTATTGTTAGTAGTAGTAGTGTTTTAGTTTGCTAAAGCTGCTGGAATGAAATATACAAGAAATAGACTGGCTTTTAGAAAGGGGATTTATTAAGTTACAAATTCACAGTTCTGAGGAACAGCAACTAACTTTCATCTAAGTTCTTCTCACAAATGGGAAGGCACACAACATCTACTGGCCTTATCTCCCAGCTTCTTGGTTCAAACGGCTTTCCCCAGGGTGTCTGCTTTCCACATCTCCAAACATCTGGGTTTATGTCAGCTCTGAGTTCTGAGCTATGCTAAGTTGTTTCTTTCTTATTACTTCTCCTTTTAAGCCCCAACTAATTAAATTAAAAGTTACTCATTGCAGAAGGCAGTCCCCTTAGCCAAATGCAGATGTAATCAGCCATGGATGAAATTCACGTGGTGATGATTTAAGTCCATAGCAACAGAACAACTGGGCACCATCACCTGGCCAAGTTGACATCCAAACCTAACTACTACAGTGTCCACCCCTTGTCCATTTGGCAACTATACACATCACCTTAAACCATACATAATCTCTAAATAGAGAGCAATAACAAACACATTTTTTCATCTAACAATGCTCATCTGTCCTGCATACAATGCACTAAAATCTTTCCATATACAACAAAATACATTCATCTCATCACGATATCACAAAAGCCTTAAAAAATACAAGTATAATGCCAACTCAAAAACAGTACAAAATCTCATCAAAGTCAGTTACAGGCATGGTTTGTCCTAAAGCAAAATTATCCTCTGGATGTGGACTTGTGAACTTAGAGAAAGTTATATGCTTCAAATATACAAAGAAAGAACAGCCATAGGATAAAGGATCCCATTGCCATAGGGGAAAATTGGAAGGAAAACAGGGGTCACCAGACCTAAACAGTTCCAAAACTCTGCAGGGAAAACTCCATTAGATTTCAAAGTTTGAAAGTCATTTATCCTTAGGGCTTTAGAAAGCATCAGTCCCACCCTTTCCAAGAGCCTACCCAGCAGCCCTGTTCTGTCCAAACATTAGGGTGGGGGTTGCAACATTGGGGAATATTGGGGAGACCACCTTTATCTCAGCTCCACCCTCCTCAAACATCTGGGTGGCACCTGGATTCTCTGTCATCTCTGGGGCATATGTTCAACACCTTCAGAACAATGAGCATCCAGGATCCACCCCCCCAGTCCCTTTGGAAAGTGCTCCACCCTCTCTGGGGCTTTGGGCACCTGAATTCTTCCTGAACATCTAAATGGAAGGCCCACGCTTTTCCTCTGGGACAAACTCACCCCCTCTAAATGCACAGGTAGATCCACTCTCCTGGCCTGAGGTTTCTTGGCTTCAGACCTTAGTTCCCATGGTTCTGCCTTTGAGGTTATTTTTCCCTCAATATGTTACTTTTTTCATCACCTTCAGTCTAGAGTGGCAGTGGTTCTGTTTATATTGGGCGCACAAAAAAATTGTTGACTTGGCATGCAGCATACAGGGATCACAGCCATTAAACCATAGGTCTTTCAACAAATCCTTTCCAGATAAATCTATCTCCAATCCTGGCATGCTCTGTAATGACTGACTGGTTCCATGTTTCGTTAAATCCCCACATTGTGCTTTACCCTCTGGGGTCTCACTTCCTGGAAGCACAGAATTTTCCAGACCATCAGTTTCTGATTTCTTTGTGCCCAAAAGTTTGGTTGCTAGCTTATCCCACTCTTGTCGCATTTTACTAGAAGTTGTAAGGAAAAACAAAGCTGCACTTTCCACACTGAGTTTGAAAATTTCCTCATCTAAGTATCTCAGAATGTTGTATTCAAATTCTCCCTTCCATCCACCACTAAGACTCATTCTGCATAATTCTCTGCCACTTTAAAACGAGGGTCACCTTCTTTCTAATTCACAATGACACATTCCTCATTTCTGTCTAAGCCTTCAATGGAAGTATTTTTAGTCCATATTCCTACCAACAGTCTCTTCAGGGCAATCTAGGCTTTCTCTATCAAGCTCCTTACAATTCTTCCAGAACCTTCCCCTTATCCATTTAAAAAGCCATTCCAACATGTTTCATATTTGCAAATGCAGAAGCAGCCCACTCTTCTGGTACCAAAATCTGTTTTGTTTTGCTAAAGCTGCTGAAATGCAATACACCAGAAATGGACTGGCTTTTATAAAGGGGATTTGAGTCACAAATTTACAGTTCTTTGGAGAAAAAGCAACTTGCTTTCATCTGAGTTCCTCTCTCACATGGAAAGGCACATGGTGACATCTACTGGCCTTACCGCTCAGCTTCTGGGTTCAAACAGCTTTCCCTTGGGTGTTTCTTCCCTGCATCTCCAAATGTCTGGGTCTATGTTGTTTCTGAGCACTGAACTGAGCTGTGCTCAGCTGCTTCTCTCTCTTCTGATTACTCCTTTTAAGCCTTCAGCTAATTAAATTAAATGTCACTCGTTGTGGAAGGCCTTCCCCTCAGCTAACACAAATGTAATCAGCCGTGAATAAAATCCACACACTAATGATTTAAGTCCAAAGCAACAGACCTGGGCAGCATCACCTGGTCATGCTGACACCTGAACCTAACTACTACAAGAAGTACATTGGATCTTGACTTATTAAAAATATAAGGTTAAATATGTGGAAAGAATTTAAGGGTTAGAACTGGAGGAATAGAAGTTGGGATATAAAGCTTCCAAACCAAGAGGTAAAAAAAGCATAGAACAATGAAAAAGTGATAGTGTCAACAAAAGATTTGAAAGAAAGAAGAACAAGAACAGAAACAGCAAATGCTTGTATAAATTGAAAACAAATTAAAAGAGCCTGGATCAGTAAGCATAATAACTGTGAATAAATTAGATCCCTTTACTAAAGGCAGAAATGCTAAGATTGGGTAAAAACATCCAACTACACACCAAGAGATGTGCCTAAAACAAAGAGTGAACCACAAAGGTAGAGAACAATGGAATGGAAAAGATATTCCCTGCCAATGTTCACAAAAGGAAAGCATATGCAGCAGTATTAACATCAGACCAAATGGAATTCAAAATGAAAAACCTTAGAGTGACAAATACAAATATTTCATCTTGATAAAAGTAACAATTCTCATATAAGATACAAAAATGTATTTTTATATATTTAACAACATAGCTTTGAAATGTATAATATAGAAATTATTTCAATAGAAAGATAAACTGAAAGTTCATGATCACAAACATAGTGGGAGTCTTTAACTCACCTTTCTTAGAAACCAACAGGGTGAGTGAGCAAAAATACAACTACCATCTATCAAGTCACTGAAAAACTCAACAGATTCTCAAAAGTAGAGATTATATAGGTCATATTCTTTAACATAACTCAATTAAGTTAGATGCTGACAACAAAAGTATGGGCAAAAAATGTTTTAATTCTTTAGAAATAATCAATTCTGAGAACATGCTATATACCAAAACCTTCAGGATACATCTAGAGTAAAATTCTGAAGGAAATGTTTAGTTTTATGTCATTTATTAGAAGACATGAAATATACAAAATAAATTAAGATTTTACATAAGATTGTAGAAATAGCACAATAAAATAACCTCAAAGAAGGTGATAGAAATAATCAAGGACAAAACACACAATAAAAAATCATAAAAATATAAAAAATAGGATTTATCAATAAAACAAAAAGATGGTTCTTTGAAAACATTAATATAAAAGACGAACTGTTGGCAATTTTGCCAAGAAAAGAAGAAAGAAGATACATCTTAAATGATGAGGAAGAGGATATAAGTACAGTTAGATGTGATTCTTTAAACTATAAGGGAATATATGGGCTTATTCTAATAATTTTTAAAATCAAGATTAAATGGATGAATGGCTTCCTAGGTAAATATAAGTTATCGAAGTGAGATTCGAGATAGAAAACCCAAATTGACCAACACAAGAGAATAAATTGGAATTATTTTTCAATGTCAAATATATTGCTTTAGAGGTGAATTCTACCAAAGCTGAAAGCAATAGGGAAATATCATTTCCCATGTGATATGAACTATTCCAAGGCATATAATAAGATGGGAAGTCTACTTTCACAGTTTACATGGCTAGACTACCTTAATGTCTATACAAGACAAGTTTAGCACCAAAGGAAAACCTGTAGCCAATCTCACCTCTGTAAATAGATCTAAAAATCCTAAGTAAAATATTATCAATTGATTGCAGTGACAGACCAATTAGGCTGTAACAAAAACTGTCAATTTTCTACTCTTTTAGTTTGCCACAGCTGCTATCACAAATACCACACAATAGGTTGGCTTAACAAACACACATTTATTGTCTCAGGGCTTGGAAGGAATCAAGACATTGGCAAGACTGTTTTCCCATGAGGTCAGTAGCATCCTACTAGAGGTAGTTCTCCATCACATAGTGATATCTCATCTGAGTGATTTTCCTTTTTGTAATGTCTCTAGTCATACAGACCCTGATTCTGTTGGGCCACAACTTAACTAATAATAACATCTGCAAAAGGTCCTATTTACAAATGTGCTTGCTCCATAGAAACAAAGATAAATATTTGAGCACGTCTTTTTTGGGGGTATGATTTGATCCCCAACACCTACCTGCTATTCATTCTCACCTTTTCCCTTGTAATCGAATCGTTATTTTATTTGGTGGTGCAATATGCCCAGGTGGAAAAACACACACACAAACACAAACTAAACTACATCTCCCAAGCTCACTTGTAGATAAATGATGATCATGTAACTCAATGCTGGCAAATGAGATGTAAGTGGATAGGGATTCCAGGAAAGCCTTAAAATAGGGACAGGCAGCTGGCCTAGTCCCTTCCCCCCTCCCCATCTTCTCTGCAGGAAATTCTGCATTTATCTTTTCAGGACTACTCTATAGCCCTTTCCATCCAGCTCTGTGGCCTAGGAGGCTGACCTGTATGGATTCCATCAGCAAGCATCCTTGTTTTCTGGCTTCTAGTTAGGTTTGAACAGTGAGAGCCACCAGCAGGACAGGGATGGTGAAAGGGCAGAAAAATCAGGATATTTATTCTCTGGGCTCCTTCCCTGCCAGACCACAAGTTTACAGTGGCTGTTTTCCCCTACTAAAGACCACAACTCTGGTCAGGCAGCCTTGTCTTACAACTACAGCTTCAGCTCTTTTCATTTCCTCCCCTCACTTCAAGCCTAGGAATGATAATGGCTCCTCATTGTTGCTAATCTTGGGGTTCCTTGTCATCCTTTGTTCATTTCTCTTATCCTATATATATCTTTGTAAAGACTCCCTCCATTAAACTTGCCCAGTTATATTCTTTCACCAGTTGCACCACGAGAAGGTAGCCAAGCTGCTCACCACCCTGTAGATGTTACCACAGGCTGTGGGTGAGGTGGATGTGGCTGTGACTAAGCAAGACCTGAGTTCACCACTGAAAGAGATCTGTGCTCAGTATAAGTCTCTGGCTGCCAAGGAGTTGCAGTCAGCTGAGGAATGGTACATATCCAAGTTTGAGGAATGATACAAGCCCAAATTTGCCCAAATAAGCTGGTGGAATGCAGCACTAAGGCCCCTCTGGCAGCCATGAAGGAGATACAGGAGAACGGGTGTCAGCTGCAGGCCTGCACCATTGAAACTGAGTGGCTGCATGGGGCCAGAAAATCCTT
Organism: Myrmecophaga tridactyla; assembly: GCA_004026745.1. Taxonomy (NCBI): domain Eukaryota; kingdom Metazoa; phylum Chordata; class Mammalia; order Pilosa; family Myrmecophagidae; genus Myrmecophaga; species Myrmecophaga tridactyla. The sequence goes on from PVIY010005288.1 coordinate 18,586, forward strand.
GGAGAGGCAGATTCTGGTATGGAAGGAGCAACACAGCGCTGAGGTTGCCAACTACTAGGATAGCACTGGGCAATGGACAATGATTTGAGGAACACCAAGAGTGAGCTGTGACCTTCAGGAACACCAGGATTTGTTCAATGCCAAAATGACTTTTGACATTGAGATACCAGCTTACAGGAAATTGCTGGAAGGTGAAGAGACACATTTCAGCATCAGTGGATTAAGCATTTCAGGCCTGAAGCCACTTCCCAATCCACAGCTCAACTGAGGTTGAATTCTCAGTTCTACAACCTTCAAATTCTCACGCACTGTGCTGTCACTTAAGAAAGTGGAGGAGGAGGAAGAGGAGGTTTCTAAAGTAACCTCAAAGAAAAACTCCCAGATAGGGAGAAATATTGGGTGAGACAATAATATCTGCTAAGAAAACCAAGAGATCAAATTGAGAAGAAAGTACCAAATCACACCAAAAAATAGAAATCTCTTGATTAAAAAGTTAATGCCTAAGAAGGAATAATGTGCCTTTGACTTGGTTAAACAGCCTATTTCTGAACCAAAACACCTGTTACCATTATAAAATGTCTCCAAGGCTTCAATCTCATAGTTAGTGTTGAATACTATCTCTAATAAGAGAACCACCCCTTAGACTGGAATAAACTGCTGTCCTGGAGAAACTACTGAGGAGTTATCTAATAATACAGAGTTCTCACCTAAAGCTCAGCCTTCATAGCAATAGATGATTCAGGTGCAGAAGAACTACAAACTAAGATGCTAAATCTGTGATCATCTTTGTTTGCTGTGAACAGAATTTAAAACTATATTCATTCACCATACCCAGGCATTACCCCACTATATAGATTCACACTAGATACCTAAACATAAAATCACTTTGAAAGACAAACCATGTACGATACCCTTCTCCACTCTCATAGAACTGTTTCACAAATAATAGTTGTTTGCTGAATGAACACTCTTCCTCACTATTCCCCCTCAATTCCATGTGTATTTTTCTTCCATTCAGAAAACAAAGCTTGTGTGGTATTCTTCCCTCTTAAACATACTTAGATTTTCTCAAAAGAGCTTGCTCCCATGAGCTCTCCTTGCTCAATGGGTAAAAGTAGATGCCTGTTAACCATTTATATGATTAATGTAATGACTTATCCCTACCCATTTCATATACTTCCAATTTTGTAGTTAAAAAAATGGCAGTGACGAGTTTTAAGGGTTACCCTCAACAAATAAAATATTGAGAGCAGTCCCTAGGTTTTAGGGTTTCAGCTTATTTAAGTCATTTAATTAGGGAAAATTTTGACCTAATAAGTAATAGAGCTTTTCATCTTAACTTTAGAAGCACAGTAATAGCTATTCCAAGTTGTGCTTAAGCTGACCTTAGATTTAATAGTATAAGCTAAAAGAGGTGAGTATTTCTATCTGTGTCAGTACGTTTGTGGTGATTTAGAACAAGTTATTACATTCTCTCACCATTAGAAGCCATGTTTTCCTCTTCCTACTAGTCCAGGTCCTAAAAAGGCCTTGTTTTCACTCTCCTATGCCTTTTAAGTGTGCTGATTATAGGATATATTATCACCAGCACAAGATGTTACTATCCCAAAGTAAAAGAAATGACTTCTGGTCAACCAACACCACCAGCAATTATAAAAAAATAAATCCCTTTTCTAAAAGAGTCTTCCCAACACTTCACATATTGCTATAGAGTTAGTGCATTGTCCTTTCCCTGCTGGAGAAAAAGAGACACTCAGACCAGAGAATGGTATTCATGCTCCTGCTCACTTGCTAGGAAGTAGATTCTGGATAGTCAGTTTTTCATCTGTCCAACTGTGTAGCATCTGTATTATCCAGTTCATCATATATGCCAGATTTTATGCAGGATTTATTCTCTGTCAGCTGTCAGTGCCACCAGAGCTTAAGAGTTTCCCATGCCTCTCTTACACATCTCCATTGAGAGCTCTCAGGTGATGAAGACTTGATACTATTACTGAACTTTCTTATTCTAGCACATGCTTCATTAGTTCAAGAAATTTGAAAGATACTTTTCTCTTCCTCTTCTCCTTTACCCCATCCCGGTCTTTAGTCCTTATACTTATTGTAAAGCATGAGTAAAATAAGAATTAAAAACCGTATAAATCCCACAAAAATGGCATTTTCTGATAAAAATAAGCTATGAATTATAGGTAACTCAATATAAAACGTGCTCCATATAAAACATGCCTATAAAACAATATCCTATGTAATAATGAAATATCAGAAGTGTAATAGGTAGAATTCTAAGATGGCAAATTATACTAGGAATCCCAACTGATGGAATAGGATGATGGAAAGGTAAAAATGTATGAAGAAAAACTAAGGCAAAGAAAGGCATTTAACAATTTGAAAATAATATTGTATCTACATACCACTAGAAAATAACAATATTCATTAAAGTGGTCAGATAAAATGTCATAAACAAAAATCATTAGCTGCCCCCTACTTTGTCATGACAGTTTAGGATGTGTAAATAATAAAAAGAGCCCTTTCAAACTAACAAATAATAATAATATTCAAACAAGCAAAAGAACAATTAAAACCAAATAGAGGGCAGGCCATGGTGGCTCAGTAGGCAGAGTTCTCGCCTGCCATGCCAGAAACCCGGGTTCGATTCCTGGTGCCTGCCCATGCAAAAAATAAATAAATAAATAAAGTATGGAAATAAGCATAAATAGTTCTAATAGAAATCTATATAAAAATAACTGAAGGACAAATCAGAAGACATGACTGAAAGAGAGAGGTATCATGTTCCTGGAGTGAAGATGTAAAGGTGTGAGCTCTCAAAATAACCTTTATGTGTAATGCAGTCCACACCAATATCCCAGTAGGAGTTTTAATGCAACATTAGCTGATTCTTAAATTCATCAATGTTGGGGATTGAATAATGTTCCCTCACAAAAGGCAGGTTCAGGCCCAACCCCTGGTCCTGTGGATATGAACTCATTTATTAAATAGGACCTTAGAAGTAATGAGTTAAGGTGTGCCCAAAATGAATGAAGGTGGGCCTTAACCCAATATGGCTCAAGTCCTTATAAGCAAAGGCCAAGCTGGACACAGAGCAAAGCTATGGGAACCAACCAGAAGCTAGAAGTCAATAGAACATAGAAAAGAAAGGAGAAGAAACTGCCATCTGCATTCCAATTGCCATGTGATGGAAAAGCCAAGGGGCCCTGAAAATTGCCAAGTCAGAAGATAATAACCCTGGGAAGAAACAAGCCTGCTGCCCTCTGGAACCCTGCACCAATAAATTGCTGTTGCTAAGTCAACCCATTGTATAGTATCTGCTTTAGCAGCTAGGAAACCAAAACAAAAAGGAAAAAATATGCCAGAATAGGCAAGAAAACTTTAAAGGAAGAATAGAGATTTAGGGACTTGCCTAACAGATATAAATAAATAAGACAATATACATATATATATTGACTTAATACTGATATACTGATTATATATTATTGATTGTTAATATATAATATTGATTTTAATTAAATATTGATTAATATACTATTGATTGATATATTAATACCATAAAGCATTGGCATAGAAATAGACAAGTGAATGAATGGAAGCTAATGTTTATTTATAATAAAATATTATTTGTTTTTGACAAAGTGGCATTTAAAATCTGTGGGGAAAGGGTTAACTATTTAATAAATGATGCTGGTTCAAACAACTGTTCATCAGATTAAAGTAGGATAAGGCAGACAGGGAGCGCTCTTGTAGGGGACTGCTATTTTATGTAGGATAAACCTGGAAGTCCTCACAGATAAGGAGACATTTGAACAGAGACCTGAAGAAAGTGAAGAATTGAACCCCATGGATATCTTGGGGAAGAGTGTTCCAGGTAAGGAAATAGTGCATGCAAAGGCCTTGAAATGGCAATATTTGGGGCTTGCTTTTGAGCAGGAGAGTGGCACAAGAAGATTACCTTTGTAGAGGATCACTTCATGCACTCTGTGCATAAAGAATACACTGTTAGTGACAAAAAACTAGATGTAGGGTTCAAGGGAGAAGACCTTTGCAGTAATCCAGATAAAAGATGATGATACCAAGGTGCAGCAGTGGAGGTGGGGAGAAGTGGTTACTTTATGGATATATTTTGCGGATAGATCCCACAGAGGGACTGGATATAGGAAAGAGAGAAGTCAGGGAGGACTGCAACATCTTTTTACAGGAGTAACTGGGAGAATGGAATTGACATTTATTGAGATAAGGAAGATTTTAAGTAATATCACCACTAAGAATTTACCACTGGATATGGTAATATGGAGATCATTTGTGATTTTGAAAGGAGCAATTTCAAAAGAAATATTTGAGGTAATAATGGCTTAAAATTTCTCCAAATTACATAGATCCAGGAAGTCCACAGAATGCCAAACAGGAAAAATACCAAAAAAAAAAAAACAAAAAAAAATGTACACCGAAGTATATTATACTCAAATTGCAGGAAACGACTCCTCTCCCTTCTTTCTGTGGTTGAAACTAAGCTCTGAGGATTTATGCAATGGCCAGTGTTTCAGTTTGCTAAAGCTGCCAGAAGGCAATATACCAGAAATGGGTGGGCTCTTACAAAGGGGATTTATTAGTTTATAAATTTACAGTTCTAAGGTCATGAAAATGTCCAAATTAAGGCATCAAGAGGAAGATACTTCATCTCAGGAAAGGCTGCTGGCATCTAGGGGTCCTCTGTCACATGGGAAAGCACATGGCGATATCTGCTGGTCTTTCTCTCCAAAATGTCTCTGTCTTTTATCCTCTCATAAAGGACTCCAGCAAGTGGATTAAGATACTCCTTGAATGGTCTGGGTCACATCTTCATGGAAGCAACCTAAGCAAAAGGTTCCACCCACAATAAGTCTGTACCCAAAGGGATGGGTTAAAAGAACATAGGCTTTACTGGGGTACATGACAGATTTAAACCAGCACAATCACCATGCATTGGTGGGAAAGAGGAAGCTACTTTTCCTTCTAGATCTGCCTTGGTCCTAGCTGGCAGCCTCTGATATAGAACTTACCCATCTGGACCCTCTGGACTTGAATTAGATGGAGTAAACACAACTCTCCACTGGATCCCTAGCAGATTCTACATACCACATCCCTCTGTCCTAATTTGAACTCCCTCATAGTCCTGCTGGGTCTCTCTCTTAGCTAGCTTTTGTGCTTTCTCTGAGAGTGGAGTATGGATACAAGAAGCTATGGATTCCCTCTCCTGCTAGTCTGAGCCATCGAAAATTAAGTCTTGTCCTCGCTGGTCCTCTCATATCTAGACACAGCCTTCTTCCATTTGTACTCAAGGGCATGATCACCAACTATCTTGGGTTTTCAGCTTGGTGGTGGAGGTATTAGGGTACATATGTATCTCCATACCGAATAGGCTCTACTGCTTCCTTTCCAAACTCTTACCTAGTTGTTCTCTCCCAGAGAGGTTTTGCCTCCTCTCCTTCTAAGGGCAAAACCTTCTAGAAGTACAAAAGTCAAGAATTAGCCTTTTTTCATTTCTGCAAATCATTTGTTGACCTATCTTTCCCTGAAGTTGTGGAGGCCAAAATCTACTTTGAGTGGGGAAGGATGATGTGATAAACAAAGGAATTGTTGGAATAGAAAATATGTGGACCACAATTATTTCACAGAGCATCCTGCTTCATCTGCTAATATGTCATTAGTTCCCTTTTGCCAGAAGTGAAGATAATCAGCAAATGTTGGGAAAGAGCCAAGTCTTGGAGATCAAGCTGCTTGAACCAGTTGGTAATAAGAATTCTGGCTCTCTTATTCTGCACATAAAACCCCATGCCAGTTTAATCATGAAGGGGTCAGTCCAGACTCTTCTAGATAAGGAAAATATCACTGAAATGCTCCGCTTGGGCAAGTGTTTTAGTGTCAGAATGGTCTTTGTTGGCATTGTTTCCATATCTTCAAGAAATCTCATCCTGTGTTGCAAAACCACATGTACCACCTCACCCCTTGACAGTCAGCATACTTCAGAGTAAAAAGCAGAGTCTTAGATTCTCTGCCTGATTCTTCTCACAGCATCCTGAAAAGAAGTTGTTTTAGTTCCCTAGCTGCTATGACAAATATCACACAATGGAGTTGGCTTAAACAATAGGAATGTATTGGCTCACAGTTTCATAGGCTAGGAGGTTTGCTCTATCCCAGACTTGGTAGCATTCTGGCTGGCCAGCAGCCCTTAGATTGCTTGGCTTTCCTTTCTCTTATGAGTTTCACTGACTTCCATCTTCCAGCTCCTCCCCGTGGCTTTCTCCTACTATTCCTGAATTTCATCAGCACATAAAGGACTCCAGTAAACCCAACTAAGACCCAACCTCACAGTCAGGCCACAGCTTATAAAAATAATATCTTCAAGATCCTATTTACAATGGGCTCACACCCACACGAATATGGAGTAATACCAAGAATATGTTTAAATTTGGGATACATAACTCAAGCCACCACAGAAGTGCCATCAAAGGCTGTAGTTTGATCAGATTCAAGATTGTCATCATTTCTTGTAACACTGTTTCAAAATCAGGAGACAGGATGATGACCAGAGGTTTTTCTCAATGAATAAATATGTGTACACTTGGGCACTCAGTCATAACCTCTAATTTCTGTATGATAACAACCTTCCTTGCTGTAAACACTGCAGATTCTTTATCAGTACTATTTCAGATGCACTATTTTCCCCAGTTTCAATCATGGTTCACAAAATAATCATTAACAAAATGAATGAGAAAAGTGAAACCATTTCTTCTGTACTCTGAATTTTCAGTGATAAACAAAACAATAGTAAAAGTAATCTAACACTACAATAATACATCCCCCACACATATGCCAAGAGCCAATTTATACTCCATACTACAGTGGTTTTGTTTAGCCGTAGTGTGAAATATCTGCTTTCATGCACACGTGAGGGTAATTGCTCTTCCTTTTGTTTGTCATTGATGTTTTGTATCATTCTACAGTGTCATTTAACACCTTTTTCTTCTTCCTCTCTGAACAGAATATTTGTCATTAAATTTGCAGATGGTGTCACAATCTTTTTGGAAATCGTGTGACTTATACATCTTTAGTAGTCTGAGTATGTACTTGGAGGCATGAAGCAGAGACTGAAATTAGCAGAGGCTTCCATGACTAGAAGTTTATTTCTATCTCATGTAACAATATGGAGTTTGAGGGTTTAGGATTGGCCTGGGGGCTCTGCTCCAAGATATCATTCAGTGACCCAGGCTCCTTCTAACTTATTGCTCCACCTTTTCTCAAATGTTGCCCTCACTTGTGTGGTTCGAGATGTCCTATCACCACCTCCACATCTCAGACAGCAGGTGGAGGAAAGAGAGAGGAAGTCATATGTCCCTTTCCTTTAAGAATGCACACCAGAAGTTGCTCACATCACTTGCCGTCAAATCCCATTGCATAGAATGAATAAAAATTGAGTTTTTATTCTCTGTGTCCATCTGCCCAACTAAAAGAGATTCTCTTTCTGCAAGAGGAAAGGAGAATGGATCTTATTGACCTCTAGCATCTTCTGTCATATCCTGATTTTGCTACAAGTAGCAAATCCTTGAATAACATCCCTATGATTTGGGCTTATTCTTCTAGTGACAAAAATTTTAATTTATTACTGTACAAAATTATTTTGCACTTGCATTGAGAATATTTAATGTCATGTGCTTTGTTAGAAAAGGACATGAAAGCTGCGATGACTCTTTACAGCCATTTACCAAATTGTTGCTTTGTTTTAGGATACATAATGCACTAGAGGCTAAGGATAAATATAGCACAACTCCAGAAAAATCCAATCTTTAGTTAGTCATCATCATGTTTCCTACTCACACATTCCTTTCATTTATTTTATTTTGACTGCTTATGTGAAATCATCACACATCCACTTGTCCTAGAATATACAGATACAGTCTATATTTGTACTCATTATTTAAGTTTACAATATGTTTCTGAGTTGTAATATTTATGTTTCCATCTTCATGACTAATTTTATACCTCATTGAATCATTGATCTATTGTTTTTGAATTGAGGATATACTCAAGAATCATAAACAAGTGGACCAACAACAAACAATAACATACAAATGACATGAAAAGATGAAAGTAAAGAGCTAGCTTTTAAAGGAAAATCAACTTTGGAATGATTATTACTAACATGAAGGGATTTCTGTGGCACTCATAATTAATCTTACATTTCAGATCAGGGGGTCATATATATGTGAATAAATTATTTTCTTTGCTTTTTCCCCTGAAGTGATAGAACTCCTTTGGAATGACTTGATAAGCCATAAGGGTCTATTAATGTTAGGAGACCTGTACTTTGAGATACACTATTCCCTTATTCAGGTTGATCCCAGTGTGATTTTCATATTCATTTGCAGGGCTCCACCAATCAACTCCAGCCTGGAACTGCAGCCAATACAAAGGTTTAAGACGGGAGGGTATGAGTTTTTGTTTGGGCAGGCCTAGAGATAGAAGAAGGAGGGTCATGGAAACAAGGGAGGCAGAAAATCAATCTTATTTAACTCTTTTTTAATATCTCTGAAAATCAGTCTGAGTCAGTGGTGTTGTTGATTAAAAAGCCACCTTCACTGCTCGATGTTACTTTTCTCCACCTTCAGAAAGTTTGGAAAGATGCTTTTGCTATACATGCACCCTATATTCTAGTGATCCTTGGATTTTTAAAATCCCTAGAAGCACCTCTAACATACTGGTATGACAACCAATATTCATGAACAAAATAAACATTTTCATTGTTTTGAGCCACTATTTTGCAGTGATAACTGGAACAAAAAGGGAGCAGAAAAAATAGATAGGAAGTAATTGGGAGTGTTGGAGAGGGACAGAGGGGAAATAATGAGTCTGGTTTTAGGTGTGCTGTGCCGAGCTACCTGCGTAGGGCATTCAAGTAGAGATGCCCAGCAAAGAGTTGGATATAGTGAGTCAATAATTTGGAGAAGTCACCTTCCTGAAAAGAGCAGTGGCCTTGTAGGCATGACCCCTCAATTCAGTTCGGACTCAGCCCCCAACTTGCTGAGTGACCATGGGCAAATCCCTCTTCCTCTCTCAGAGTCAATATTCCTTATTTATACTGAGAGGAGTGAAATGATAAGGTCCATTTCTGCTCTAACAGCATGTGAGACTATTTATTCCCAGCCGTATTTCTTCTTCCACCACAGAAATATAATATATTTGAAATCCTGTATGGTCTTTACTGAGTTTAGCATTCAATGAAGAGAGTTTAGAACTGTCTTCACAAATCAAATTTAACTGGAACTTCTCAAAGTAAATTTTCCAATGAACTCATAAGAGGCACTTATATATTGAGACAATATAGTTTGCCCTGAGAAAATCAACCTCATGAAACCTTCATGGTATTTTTATGCTGACCGAATCACAAACAGGAATGATGTGCTTCTACTTATCTAACCAACTGAGCCAGGATGGAATTTTTAATTGATTATACTAAGTAATTTCCAACATAGGCCTCACTGCCTCCATCCATAGACTTACTTCCATATCATAAGTCCAATGTGGTTCTTACTCTTTCAGGGTTTCCATGAAGGCTAGGTTTCCTAGAAAAAAATACATATATTTTTTTCAAACAACATTGAGGAGTTCACAGACCCATTTCTCCACACTGAAGCCAGCAGGCAAAGAGCCTCTGAATTAAGAGAGATCTGTTCCCTTCACTAGAAGACTGACTGAAACAACACTAACTGTGTGATCATGGGCAACTTCCTTAAATTCTCTTCCCCGCCTTCTCCTTTATTGCTTTAAAAACAGAAAATGGAGGGGGAGAATGATACCTATCTTGCGGTGTTGTTATAAAACTAAATTGAAAATACACCTAAACGGGCTAGTCTGGTGTCTGGTGTGTAATAAAAGTTCACAATCAGTAGTTTCTCCTTTCTATATCTTCCCCAAAGATGGAAACCCTGACTGACTAACCACTGCCATTCAAGCCTTGCCCTCCAGACTGCTCTCAGTGAGGCTCTAGATTCATACCGGAAGAGTGTGCTGGCACTGGGAAGGGAGCCCACACTGTGTTTCAATCCCAGTCTTCTGATCCTTGCTAACATATCAAAGAGCAGGTCTCATGATATGACGTTCAAAACAATAACAGTCAATGCATTCCTAACAGCAAACACAAAATCAGTAGAATCTGTCCTGAAGTCCTTAGCTTGCAGAAATGCGAAGGTCACTTTTTTTAGAACATTAATTTCTTCCTGACTACATCGTTACACACAGAGTCTTACACTTAGTGGCGCAAGTACATGCCAAGCTCTAAGGCATCCGCTGATGAATGGATTTTACCACACAATCTGTGAAATATCACACTGGCACAGAGGAGTAAAAAAATCTATGGCTTAGAGTCCACTGATGTTTAATTCATTCCAGTGTATGGTGGGATTCAAATCCAAGGTGCTGACTCAATACAGTTTTCAAACATGTTAGCCAGAAAAAGAAGAGACTCCAATAAGAGTATCCTCAATAATAATTCACACACACACATTGTGAGAATCAGGGTGCTGAGGGATAACAATTTTCCCATGCAGGCTGGCATGGCATTCCAAGATGGAAGTACCTCCAGAATTGGGCTTATTTGTTCTGTCTTTTGTATACTGACATTAGCACAAAAGTAGGACCATGGCATCACATGGAGCAGATTCAAGTAGAATCTACTGAAAGGATACCCTAAGACAAACATAGATTATCCCTGTGGATCCCAGAGCCAGGCCTGCCCTCTGGTTTCAAACCCTGTGAGTGAGGCCTGTGGTTTGCAAATATCAGTGCTTTTTATTATAATTGCAACTAATGAGGATACTGCTTTATAGGCAAGTTTGTGGGCTTTCTTGCAGTATCACTAGTTAGGGAGGAACTCATAACTCTAGAAGATTTGGCTTTCTTTCTGAATTTATAGGCCTAGGGTAGAGAGTTGTCCTGTGTTATAGGTAACAAGGACACTAACATAACAAAAGTCAGTTTCTGAGGGACTTCCAGGGAAGATGGAAGGGCAGGGACCTCTAGGACTCACTCTGACCTCCAAATTAGCTAGGAAGCAGACAGGAATTGTCTGAAATGATTTTTTTTTTTTTTTGGGCTCCAGAGTCCAGAAGAACACTCTACAGCATCCAGGGAAGAGCAGGAGGAAGAGTCTGAAAAACTACAGTAATGAAAGAGAAGTAGCTCACTCTGTGCTGGCTGCCAGTGCCCATCCCTGCCTCATGGCCAGCTGACTTGGGGTCCAGCCCCTGGCTAGCTGCTACTGTCAGAAAGGGACTAAAACCCATCATCTTTCCTAATTCCAAGAGTTGACATGACTTAGCAGTGCTCAGGGCTTTTGATTAGTGAATTAGGATGGCTAGGTCACGGCTCTGAGCTACTGTTTCAATCTACCCCCAGAAAAGATGGCCACAACTATTGTTTCAACAGAGGTGAAGGCAATGGAGGTGTAAAGATAATTTCCTTGGGCGGCTGCCGTGGCTCAGCAGGCAGAGCTCCGACCTGCCGTGCTGGAGGTCTGGAGTTCGATCCCTGGTGCCTCCTGCCCTTATGCAAATTAAAAAAAAAAAGATAATTTCCTCCTCAGGGCTGCCAGGACTAGTTTACTGAAGGCACCATCTGCTAGGCAGGCCAGGAAAGTGCAGATTTGGGGAGCTATCAAAAAGGCTTTAGGCATCTCTCCTGACCTTCTCCTAAGGGCTCACTGGAACCGGTCTGAAACCGCTTTGCAGGTCCCTGGCTCTGCTTTGGCTGGAAAATACTGACTGGGAAAGTACTCTCTGGGATGACCCTTCATCAGAATTTTCCCTCCAGGGAAAAGCAGTTAGAAATAAACAACTGTAAAAAGAAAACAAACAAACAAACAAAAACTATAGAGACAAAACCAAAACAAACAGAACAGATCATGATTCCTGGAACAGAGGAAAAAAGCTTTCTCCTGAGGCTTGAAACAATTACACAAATAGGGGAATCTTAAAAATTTTACTGCACATCCAGGGAAATAATCAGATGAAGAAAAGCTGAAAAAAAAATCTGATCATTAAACATGGGCACTAATAAAGGTCTAAAATAAGTTGAATCAAGTGTCAAAGAAGAGTTTTAACACAAAGCCAATCAATAAGAAAACCCTAGGTAAAAAGAGAAACTGTTCTTCAGAGTAAATTACAGGCCATATTATAAAACAGGAAGATATGCCCCAATAAAGGGAACCTATAAAACTTCAGAGTAGACACAGAGTTTAGAACAACTGATCAAAGATTTTTCAAACATAAAAAAATTGAGCAGGGTCTCAAGGATTTGAATGACAGCACAATGCATGCAAACATATGCATCATGGGTGCCTCAAAAGGAGAAGAGAAGGGAAAAGGGGCAGAATGAATATCTGAGGAAATAATGGCTGAAAATTTCCCAACTCTTATGAAAGACATAAATATACATGTCCAAGAACCACAATGTACTCCAAACAGAATAAATCCTAACAGACTTACTCCAATAAACATACAGTCAGAATGTCAAATGCCAAAGAAGAGTACCCTAGAAGCAGCAAAAAAAAAGTGATTCATAAAATAAAAGGGACTCTCTCAATAAGACTAAGTTCCAACTACTACACAGAAACCATGGAGGCAAGAAGACACAGGCATGATGTATTTAAGGTACTGAAAGTGAAACACTGCCAGCAAAATATTCTTTATCCGGCAAAATTGTCCTTCAAAAATCAGTTTACAATATTCACAGATAAATGGAAACTGAGAAAATTTGTCAAGAAAAGACCTTCCCTACAAGAGATACTAAAGGGGGTTTTCAGGCTGAAAGGAAAAGACAAGAAAGAGAGGCTTGGAATAGAGTGTAGAAATGAGTGTTATCAGTGAGTAAAGCTAAAAAGAGACAAAAATGAGATATGACATATAAAACCAAAGGATTAAATGGTTGAAATAAGTATTGCCTTAACAGTAATGGCATTGAATGTTAATGGATTAAACTCTCCAAAAGACACCATAAGCATAATGGATTTTTAAAAAGTATGATCCAACTATATTCTGTCTACAAGAGACTCACTTTAAACACAAGGACACAAATAGTCAATAGTGAAAAGTTTGAAAAAGATATCCACACAACCTATTCAATGGTGGAAAATATTTGGAAACCATGCATCAGATAAGGGTTTAATATCCAGAATATTTAAAGTAATCCTACAACTCAACAATAAAAAAGACAAAGAATCCAATTTAAAAATGGACAAAAGACTTGAATGGACATTTTTCCAAAGAGGAAATACAAATAGCTAAAAAGGCACATGAAAAGATTTTCAACATCACTGACTATTGGGGAAATGAAAATAAAAACCACAATAAGCTATAATTTCATGCCTACTAGAATGGCCACTATTAAAAAGAAAAGCAGAAAGCTACAAGCATTGGGGAGGATATGAAAAAAGAGGATATGTTGTCGGGAATGCAAAATGGTGCAGCTGCTGTGGAAGACAGTTCCTCAGGAAGCTAAGTATAGAATTGCCATATAATCCAGCAATTGCACAACTAGGTTTATACCCAGAAGAACTGAAAACAAGGACATAAATAGACATTTGCACACTGAGGCTTACAGTTGCATCATTCGTAATTGCCAGAAGATATAAGCAACCCAAGGGTCCATAAAATGATGAATGGATAAACAAAATGTGGTGTATACAATGGAATATTACTCAGCCATAAAAAGGAATGAAGTCCTGATGTCTGCACAATGTAGATGAATCTTGAGGACGTTATATTAAATGAAATAAGCCAGACACAAAAAGGCAAATATTGTTTGATCTTGTTGTTATAAACTGATTATAATAATGAAGCTCATAGCAGGAACGATATAATACAATCTACAAAATAAGTTCCAAGAGATAGATTGGAGTTAGAGAATGTGGAGTTGATGCTTAACTTGCACAGAATTTCTATTTAAGCTGATGATAAAGTTTTGGAAATGGATGCTGGTGATGGTAGCACATTATTGTGAGTGTAATCAGCAGCATCGAACTATATAGGTGAATGTAGTTAAAAGAGGAATCTCTAGGATGTATATATTACTAGAATAAAATTAAAAGATAAAACTTAGGATTTTATAGCACAGTAAATCCTATTGTAGATGATGGAACATAGCTAACAGTACAAGTATAAGAATATTCTTTCAAAGGTTATAATGAATGTATGACACTAATACAAAGTGATAATAAAAGACTGGTATATGGAAAAATATACCTAATTTAAGCAATGGATGAGTGATAGAACTATTTTAATAATGTTTCATCAAATGTAATGTAGACAACTACTGTCAAAAAGTGGTACAATTATTTAAAAAGCACTATTATTAATAGTAGCAAATGTTCCACACTAATTCAAGCTGTTGGTGGTGGGGTCCTATATTGGAATCCTGTGTTTTATTGCATAATTTTTCTTATAAACTCATAACTAGGCTAATAAAAATAAGTCAGCTCCTATTCCATTCAGTTGACAGCCATTAGCAGCTCCATTGGCAATAGGGCCTGGGATGGGGATGGAAAACTGGATGGGCTGCAGCAATGAAGGCAAAACAATCCTGCCCTCACAGAGCTTGCACTCCTATGGAGCAAACAGTCATGGAAATAACTACTTTAGAAGCAAAAGATAAGGACAAGAGGACCTGGAAAATCTCCAGAATGTACCTAGAACACTGTTCGACAAAAAGCCCCAAGTGAAAATGTCTTTGATCATAGCAGAGAAAAAGGACAGTTCTTCTTATGCCACTTCCCTCTTCAACAATGTTCCATGGCTCCCCACAGCTTAGAGAAAAAAAGTCAAACCCCGATTGTGACTCTACCTAAGCTGGTCCCACTCTACCCTCTAACCTTATGTACTCTGGCTAAGTCTTCTCTTTATTCACATGTTTCCTCATCTCTGTGTTCTTTCTTCTGCCTCTTGGAGCTTTAAGAAATTATTTCCTTTAATAAATTTGTTATTACAAAAAGATAATATAAGCTAGTCAGAATAAGTAAAACCATCCAAAGATACATAAAGATAATATTTTTATAATCTGCTTTTATCACACACCCAACCCCATTTTCTGTGGTAATCCAGGTAAAAGCCTGGTGTCTGTCCTTCTACACTTGTCCTTCTGCCTAAATCAAACCCCCTATGTTGCCTTACTCCAGTAATCACATATTCTAATCCTACCTACATATCTTTCATCTCTTCAAGAAGTCCTTTTAGATTCTCCTTCCAGTTGGAGGAAATCTCTCCCACCCTCACATTTAATCTAGAAGGATAGCAACAACAACAGCTAATATTTATTAGGCACCATCAATGTGCCTGCTCTGAAGGTTGCATATGCATTATATACTTTAATCCTCACAACAATAAGTAGACAGTCTTTTTAAAATATTTTCTAAATCAGAAGCCCCAGTCTCATAGAGAAAACCTCTTAACATCGCAAAATCAGCTAATGTAATACACCATACCAATAGAATAATGTATAAAAAATTACAAGATCATTTCAATAGTCTCAGGAAAAGCATTTGTCAAAAATCTAATATGACTTCATTATCAAAATACTCAACTAACTGGGACTAAGAGAGAACTTTCTTGACCTGATAAAAACATCTACAAAAACCTTTAGTTAACATCGTACCTACTGGTGGGAGATTAGAATGCTTTCCCCTAAGAACAGGAACAAGACAATGATACTCACTCTCACTACTTCTATTCAGCATTGTTCTGTAAGTTCTAGCCAGGGCAATGGCCCAGAAAATGAAGTAAAAGGTACACAGATTGGAAAGGAAGAAATAAAAGTATCTTTACTTGCAGATGACATAATCTTGTATTTAAAATATACTAAGGAATGCATGTGAATTATTAAAGCTAATAAGTGAGCTCAGCAAGTTTTCAGGGAATTTCGATATACCAGCAACTAAGAATCTGAAAATAAAATGAAGGAACAATTCCATTTAAAATAACATCAAAAAATAAAATAGGAGTAAATTAAACAAAAGAAGTGTAAACTTTATCTCCTGAAAACTACAAAATATCATTGAAAGAAACTAAAGAAAACCTAAATAAGTAATGTCAAATAAAAGCAAATTTCAAGAATTTAGAAAAGAAAAGCCATTTATCTATCATAAGGAGACAATTTACAAACTGGGTACACTCAATGTTGAGACAAAAGCAGTCCTCCTTCTCCCAAGAAAGAAGCAAGTTAGAAAACAAATCAATGAGGTTAGACAAGAAAAAATAAGCAAAAAAAGTAAACCTTTATAAGGGATGGAATTCTAATAGACGACTGACAAAATTTATTTGCTGCCACCCTAGCCTAGCTTCACTTCCTGATGAAGTCCTGTTTTCAGAAATCAAGGCTTAGATTCAAAGAATGTCAGAACATCTTAGCATTTGTCTGAGGTTGGAGAGTCCCAGATAATTTGTCTCACAGGTAACTTGTGTAGAGCAGGTGTGGGGGATTTTAACATATACAAACAAGATATTTTTTACTTTAGTCATATACAGATACCTTGGCTTTTGATTTAGACATGTGCAGACAAGTTGCCTCCAGTACTTTTCCAATTTATTTAACAATGGGAATATATCAAAAGTTAATTGTTCAGAAGACTAAATATTGTTAAGAAGACAACACTCCACAAGTTGATGTAAAGAGTCAATGCAATCCCTATCAAAATCCCAGTTTGCTTGTTGAAAAAAATTGACCAACTAACCCTTCCAAATTTCATATGGAAATGTGAGAGTCATAGAATAGCCAAATAAATCTTGAAAAGGAAGAATGCATTTGAAAGACTTGTATGTCCCAATTGCAAAAATTACTGCAAAGCTACATTAAAGAAGATTGGGTGGTACTAGCAAAAGGCTAGACATATAGATCAATGGAATGGACTTGAAAGTCCAGAAATAAAAAAAATTAGGGTCAATTGACTTTTGACAAATGGGGCTGAAACAACTGGATATTCACATGGAAAAGAATGAAATTGAACTCTTTCCTAAAAAACTAGCCTACACTAGGTCCTTGACCTAAATGGAAGAGTTGCAACTATAAAATCTTGGAGGAAAATATAGGAGTAATTCTTCCTAAATTTGGTTAAGACCAAGCCTTCTTAGATTTGACACCAAAAGCACAAGTGAAAAAAGAATGAGCATTCATCAAATTCAAAAAGTTTTGTGCATCAAATGACACTCTCAAGAAAGTGAAGAAACAACCCACAAAACAGGAGGAAATATTTACAAATCATACATTGGATAAGGATGTAATAACCAGAATATATAAAGAGCTCTTACATATCAACAAGAAGACAAATAAATTAGAAATGGACAAAGGAGAAATAGACATTTCTTCAATGAATATATACAAATGGCCAATAAACGAATGAAAAGATGCTCAACATCAGTCATTAAGGAAATGGAAATCCAAATTTCAATGAGATACTAGTTCACATCTGCTGGGGTGACTAATCAAAAAAAGGTATATAATAACAAGTGTTGGCTACAATATGGAGAAATTGTACCCCTCATATATAGTTGTAGGGAATGGAGGCACTTTGATAAACAATTTATTGTTCCTTAAAGGTTAAACAGAGTTACCATATGACCCAGAAATTTCATTCCTAGGTATATACATTAGGGAAGTGAAAAAAATATGTCCACACAAAAGCATGTATGCAAATATTTATAGCAGCATTAGTTATAAAAACCAAAAGAGGAGATAACCCAAATTTGCATCAACTAATGAACAGATAAACAAAATGCGGTATATATATAGAATAAAACATTATTCAGCCATAAAATGAATGAAGTACTGATGCATACTACACCATGAATGAACTTCAAAAACATTATATTAAGTGAAAGAAGCCAGGCAAAAAACTTCACACATTATATGATTCCATTTTGTGCAAAATAGGCAAATCCATGCAGACAGAAAGTAGATTAGTGGTTACCTAGGTTTGGAGTGGGGAGTTTTGGGGTAACTTGCAATAACTGTTAATCAATATGGGGCTCTTTCTGGGGTAATGAATTGTGCTAAAGTTGTAGTGATTGTTACACAGCCTGTGAATATACTAAAAACCATACTAAAGTGTGAAGTGTTATAATATATGCATTGTATCACAATAAGCCTATCGTATAAAAAAGAGTGGAATAAATGATTTATTCATTTAATTTCTAATAGCTTTATTGGTGTATAATTGACATGCAATAAACTACACATAATGAAAGTATACAATGTGATATATATATAGCTCCCTTTGAACTCTCAAGGAACTCCACTAATACCTCCCAATTACATACAAAGTGTCTATTCATATCCTCGACCCATTTTATAAATGATTTGTTTGTTCTTTGGTTGTTGAGCTGTATAATTTCTTTATGTGCACAGGATATCACGCCTTTATCCAATAGATGGTTTCCAAATATTTTCTCCCATTACATTGGTTGCGTCTTCACCTTTTTGACAAAGTCCTTTGAGGCACAGAAGCTTTTGATCCTAAAGTTCCCATTTGTCTATTTTTTCTTTCACTACTTGATGCTTTAGGCATAAATTTTAAGAAGCTACCTCCTATTTCTCAATCTTGAAGATACTTCCCTGCATTTTATTCTAGAAGTTTTATGGTACTGGTTCTTACATTTAGGTTTTTAATCCATTTTGAATTAATTTTTGTGTAGAGTGTAAGGTAGGGATCCTCTTTCATTCTTTCAGCTATTGATATCCAATTCTCCTATGCTCATTTATTGAAAAGACTGTTCTGCGCCAGTTCAGTGGATTTGGAGGCCTTATCAAAGATCAATTATCCATAGATTTGGTGGGCTATTTCCACACTCTCGATTCAATTCCATCGGTGGATATTTCTGCCTTTGTGCCAGTACCATGCTATTTTGGCCACTGGGGCTTTAGAGTAAGGTTTAATGTTAGGAAGTGTTAGTCCTCCCACTTCAATCTTTTCTAGGATATCTTTAGCTGTTTGGAGTCTCTTTCCCTTCCAAATAAGTTTGGTAACTAGTTTTTCCAAATCTTCGAAGGTAGGTCGTTGGGATTTTGATCAGTATCGCTTTGAATCTGCAGATGAGTTTGAGTAGGATCGACATCTTCATGAAATTCAACCTTCTTATCCATGAGCATGGAATGTCTTTCCATCTATTTATGCCATTTTGTATTTTTTTTAAGCAATGTTTTGCAATTTTCTGTGTACAAGTCCTTGACTTCCCTGGTTAGGCTTATTTTAGATACCTGATTCTTTCGGTCGCTATTTTTTTAAAAAGCACCATCACCAAATAAAAAATCCAAACCTCCCCTTAACTCTTGTACCTCTCCTCATCATGTACCCCTGGTAGTGCTGCGATACTGTTGATATTTTCCTGTTAAACATAGCCCATAGAATGCAAGAACATTTTGAATGGAATTTTTTCCTTAATTGTTTCTCCAGATAGGTCATTATTTGTGTATAGAAACATTGCTGATCTTTGTGCATTAATCTTGTATCCCATTACTTTGCTGAATATGTTTATTAGCTTAAGCAGCTTTGATGTGGATTTCTCAGGGTTTTCTAAGTATAGGATCATGTCATCTGCAAATAATGAAAGTTTTACTTCTTCCTTTCTGATTTGGATGCCTTTTATTCCTTTCTTCTGTCTAATCTCTCCCACTAGGACTTCTCATACAATGTTGAAAAATAGTGGTGACAATGTGCATCATTGTCTCATTTCTAATCTTAGGGGGAATGCTTTCTGTCTCTTATCATTGAGTATGATGCTGGCTATGGGTTTTTCATATATTCCCCTTATGATACTGGGAAAGTTTTCTTTGATTCCTAATGTTTGGAGCATTTTTATCAGGAAAAGATGCGAAAAGTTCTTGAATTCTATTTCAGTATCAATCGATATGATCATGTGATTTTTTCCTTTTCAATTCGTTAATGTGCTGTATGTTGATTGATTTTCTTGTGTTAAACCACCTTTGCATTCCTGGTATAAACTCCAGTTAGTTGTGATGTATGATTCTTTTAATGTATCATCAGATTCAATTTGTTAACATTTTGTTGACAATTTTTGCATCTATGTTCATCAGAGAGACTGGTCTTTAGTTTTCCTTTCTTGCAGCATCTTTATCCAGTTTTGGTATTAGAGTGATGTTAGCTTCATAAAATGAGTTAGGTAGTGTTCCTATTTCCTCATTTGTTTGGAAGAGTTTGAACAGGATTGGTGTTAGTTTTTTTTGAAATGTTTGATAAAATTCCCCTGTGCAACTTATCCACTGTTCGTGGGAATGTCAAATGGTACAACTGCTGTGGAAGACAGTGTGGCAGCTCCTCAGGAAGCTAAGTAAAGAACTGCCGTATGATCCAGCCACACCATTGCTAGGTGTCTACTCAGAGGACATGAGGGCAAGAACACAAATGGACATTTGTGCACCAATGTTTATAGCAGCATTATTTACAATTGCCAAGAGATGGAAACAGCCCAAATGTCCATCAACAAACGAGTGGCTAAGCAAGCTGTGGTATATACGTACAATGGAATATTATGCAGCTGTAAGACAGAATAAAGTTATGAAGTATGTAACAACATGGATGGACCCTAAGGACATTATGCTGAACGAGATTAGCCAGAAACAAAAGGACAAATACAGTATGGTCTCACTGATATGAACTGACATTAGTGAATGAACTTGGAGAATTTCACTTGGTAACAGAGACCATCAGGAGATAGAAATAGGGTAGATATTGGGTAAATGGAGCTGAAGGGATATAGATTGTTCAACAGGACTGATTGTAAAAATTCAGAAATGGATAGCACCATACTACCTAACTGTAATTCAATAATGTTAGAACACTGAATGAAGCTGAATGTGAAAATGATAGAGGGAGGAGGCCTGGGGGCACAAATGAAACCAGAAGGAAAGATGGACAATAAAGACTAAGATGGTATAATCTAAAAACAACAACAACAACAACAAAAATCTATTCCTGGTTAAAAATGCCAGGAAATAGAATGAGGGTAGAGAATGGGGATCTGGTGCTTAATTTGTGCACAATTTTTAATAAAGTTGATTGTAAATGTTTAAAAAAAAATTCCCTTGTGCAGGTATCTGGTCCTGGGCTTTTCTTTGTGGGAAGATTTTTTTATGACTGATTGATTCTCTTTACTTGTAATTGGTTTTGAGATCTTATGATTCTTCTCAAGACAGTATAGTAGTTCGTTTGTTTCTAGGAATTTGTCCAATTCATCTAAGTTGTCTAGTTTCTTGACATATAATTGTTCATAGTATTCTCATGATTTTTAAAATTTCTTCAGGATCCATGGTAATTACCCCCTCTCATTTCTGATTTTGTTTATTTGCATCCTATCTCTTTTTTGGTTACTCTAGGTAAGGGTCCATAAATTTTATTGATTTTCTCAAAGAACCAACTTTTGGTTTTGTTGGCTTCTCTATTATTTTTTTTAATTCTCCAGTTCATCTATTTCTGCATTAATCTTAGTTATTTCTCTTCTTTTATTTGCTTTGGGTTAGTTTGCAGCTAAGCCCTCGATTTTTGCTCATTCCTATTTTTTAATATAGGTATTGAGGGCAATAAATTTCCCTCTCAACATTGCTTTTGCTGCATCCTCTAATTTCTGATATGTTGTAGTCTCATTACTACTTGTCTCCAGATATTTGCTGATTTCTCTAGCAATTTCTTTTTTAAGACACTGATTATTTAAAAGTGTGTTGTTTAATCTCCATATATTTGTGAAAGCTGTTTTTTTTTTGGTGATTATTATTTTCCAGCTTCACTCCATTGTGGTCAGAGAAAGTGCTTTGGGCAATTTCAAACATTAAATTTATAAAGACTTAGTTTGTGTCCCACTATATGATCTATCTTGGGAATGTTCCATGTACACTAAAGAATGTATGTCCTGGTGTTTTGGTGTGTACTGATTTATATACGTGTATTTGGTCTAATTTGTTTATCACATTGTTTAGGTTTTCTGTTTTCTTGTTGATCTTCTGTTTGGTCTATCTACAGAGGAGAGTGTAGATATAGAAATCTCCCACTATTATTGCTGAAATGTCTATAGCTCCCTTCAGTTTTGCCAATGTTTACTTCATGTACTTTGGAGCCCCTAGGTTGGTGGCATAAACGTTTATGATTATTATGTCTTCCTGATGAATTGTCCCTTTTATTAATATGTCATGTCCTTCTTTGTTTTTAATGACATCTTTATATTTAAAGTCTATTTTATCTGATATTAGGATAGCTACTTCTGCTTTCTTTTGATTGCTGCTTTTATAGAACATCTTTTTTCTATCCTTTCACTTTCGATCTAATTATGTCCTTGGGTCTAAGATGCATCTCTTGTAAATAGTATATAGATGGATTATATTTTTCATTCCATCCTGTCAATCTGTATCTTTTAATTCATGAGTTTAGTACATTAACATTCAAAGTTATTACTGTGAAAGCAGATCTTGAATCTACCATCTTATTTAATCTTTATTTGTCGGATCTGTATATCATTTTCCTTCTTTCTCTTTTTATCTTTTGAATTGCCATTACTGATATTCAATTTTGTGCCCTCCTGACCTCCCTCTCCTTTCTATTTTTTTTCCTTTTTTCAGCTGACAGACTTCCCTTTAGGGCAGGTCTCTTGTTGAATATTTCTCTCAGTCTTTGTCATTGAAGATTTTAATCTCTCCCTCAATTTTCAAGCACAATTTAGCTGGAGAAAGTATTCTTGGCTAGAAGCCTTTCTCATTCAGGATCTTAAATATGTCACTTCGCTGCCTTTTTGATTGTATGGTACCTGTTGAGTAATTGAAACTCAGTCTTAAGTGTTTTCCTTGTGCGTAGTAGATCTTTTTTTTTTCATGCTCCTTTCAGGATTTTTTGTTTCTTTTCAGCATTTGACAGGTTGATTAGTATGTGTCTTGGAGTAGGCCAATTTGGATTTATTCTATTTGGAGTCTGCTGGGCCTCTTTGAATTTCATATTTATGTCTTTTATAAGGGTTGGGAAGTTTTCCCTGATTACATCTTCAACTAACCTTCCCAGGCCTTTACTCTTCTTTTCTCCATTTGGGACACCAATTATTCTTGTATTTGTGTGTCTCTTGTTGTCCATCATTTTCCTAAGATCCAGTACCATTATTTCCATCTTTCTTGTCATTTGTTCCTTTGTACACTCTAATTCAACTGTCTTCTAGCTCACTTGCTTTTCCTTCTGCTTCTTCAAATCTGCTATCATGTGTCTCTCCAGTATATTTCTAATTTGGTCTATTGTATCTTCCATCTCTGTGAGATCTGCCCTTTATCTATTTAATCTTTCAAATTTTTCTTTGTGCTCTTCCAGTGTCTTCCTGATATCCTTTATTCCTTTATAAATATCCTTGAGTAGTTGTTTTATTGTCTGTATCTCCTCCAGAGTTTTGATTTGGTCATTTGGGCCACTTCTACTTGGATCTTCACATATTTTGTGATTTTCTCTTGTGTTCAGGGCATTTGATTATCTTAATATGTTTATTTTGCAAGTTGGTTTCCTTCACTCATCTAAAGTTTTGTATTTGCTTGGTTTTGTGTTGAAATTTTTCTTTTGCACTTGTTCTGTCACTAATTCTCCACCAAACCAAGGCCCAGATCTCATGTAGGGAATAAAATTCTACTTGAGGGTCTATTAAAAGCTAGCAGAGGGAGACCCCAGAGATTAGTGCCCTGTGTGAGGATCTAACCAAATGTGGAAACAGCCAGCCATTTCAGAGAAAGCCAAGATTGGACAGGCAGTTATCCAGGAAGGATTTGTGGAAACTTCTTATGTCTGATGGGCATGATCCAACACTACTGCATAGAAAGCCAACAAGAGTGCTGTGGGACCTGTATAAACACAGCCGCTGCCAGTCTGGACTGAAGGGTTCAGAGAAGGGACACATTGGAGGAAAAATAACTTCAGAGGTAAAACCATGGAGGCTGACGTCTGAAGTCAAGAAGCTTTGGGCCAGGAGAGCCGACCCACCCAAGCCCGTGGAGAGGGTGTTTGCCCCAAAGGCCTTCCACCTCGTTGCAGTGGAAGAGTCATGCCACCTCAGGTCTTGGAGGGGGTGAAGCACATTCCTTGGGGTTTGGGGAGAGCCTGGCTGCCACCACATGGAGGGGTTGAGCGTGTGCCCTGGAGATGGAAGAGAGCCCGGGTGCAGCCCCAATGCTTGGAGAGGGTGGAGTCGAGAAAAAGGTGGTCTCCCCAATATCCCCCAAGGTTGTATTCAGAGGCAGGCCTCTGTGTAGGCCCTTGGAAAGGGTGGGACTGCCGCTTTCTAAAGCCCTGAGGATAAATGATTCTCAGACTTTGAAATCTAATGGACTTTGCCCTGCAGGTTTTCGAAACTGTATGGGTCCAGTGACCCCTGTGTTCCTTCCTCCCTATGGAAATGTGTATATGTATCCTATGACTGTTCCTCCTTTGTATGCTGGCAGCAAATAACTTGTTATGAGTTTTCAAAGGTCCAGAGCAAATGAAGAGAATTTTGCCTTAGGACAGACCATGCCTGTAACTGAATTGATGAGATTTTATACTGTCTCTAATTTTGTATTTCATTGTATTGCTACTGAAAGGTTTAAGGTTTTGGATATTGTTATGAAATTAATGTATTTTGTATATGGGAAAAACATGTCTTTTTTAGGGGCCAGAGGGTGGAATGTGCTGGTTTGAAAGGAAGTATGCCCCCTAGAAAAGCCATGTTTTAATCAAAATGTCATTTTGTAAAGGTAGAATAATCTCTGTTCAATACTGTATGTTTGAAACTGTAATCAGATCATCTCCCTGAATGATGGGATTTAGTCAAGAGTGGTTGTTAGACTGGATTAGGGGACGACATGTCTCCACCCATTTGGGTGGATCTTGATTGGTTTATTGGAGTCCTATAAAACAGGAAATATTTTGGAGAATGAGAGATTCGGAGAGAGCAGAGAATGCTGCAGCACCACGAAGCAGAGAGTCCACAAGACAGCAACCCTTGGAGATAAAGAAAGAAAACGCCTCCCGAGGAGCTTCATGAAACAGGAAGCCAGGAGAGAAAGTAGCAGATGATGCCTTGCTTGCCATGTGCCCTTCCAGCCGAGAGAGAAACTCTGACTGTGTTCACCATGTGCCTTCTCAGTTGAGAGAGAAACCCTGAACTTCATCGGCCTTCTTGAACCAAGGTATCTTTCCCCAGATGCCTTTGATTGGACATTTCTACAGACTTGTTTTAATTGGGACATTTTCTTGGCCTTAGAACTGTAAACTAGCAACTCATTAAATTCCCCTTGTTAAAAGCCATTCCATTTCTGGTATAGTGCATTCCAGCAGCTAGCAAACTAGAACAAGTATGAAAAAAAAAACAACAGCAAAAAAACACACCTCACCAGTAATAGGCCCCAAAGTCAGAAGGGGACACCCCAAGATATATTGGAATGAACTCAGATGGGTGCCCTCAGAAGGGAGAGAAAATAATTTTTTAAGAGTAACTTAAATAAAATAAAATAAAATAAAAATAGATTAAAGTGAATATATAAATATATATACATTTTAAAGATAAAATAAAAATTAAAAATAACAATAATACTATTAATAAAAATATTTTTATAGAAAAAAATATATTTTTAAAAACCTAGGCAGACAGGGAGTCCACCTGCCTTTACTTTCTGCTTCTACCCGGCAGGTGGTGTTCCTGAGGTATCTCTTACCCTTAGGCCCATCTTTACCACTTCTCACTCCTGAGGTACCTCCTCCCTCAGGCTGGTGCCTCCTGGCTGCATCTGCTCCTTGGAGAAATGGCATCCATGGCATGGGGACTGCTTCTGGCCTGCGGCAGCTGGACAGCTATTTCTGGCATGGGGAATGTGGGGGTCGACCAGTGCCTAGGGCATAGCTTTTCATGGCAGTCAACCAGGCCCAGATTTCTTTGCCAAGTTCTCTACTCTCTGGTAATTTACCCTGTGACCCCCAGCTGCCTTTGTCTCCCTGGACCTCCAGTTCCTTTGCCTCCATTTAGGGAAACCATCAGGCTCTGGTTGGATTCCCCGTCCCTGCTCTGCATCTTGCAAACTTTCTTTAAGTAGTAAGCTGAGGTTATTATAGGTTCCATCTCATTTGTTTTCTGTCTCTCAGGGATCACTATCCTTCACTACATCGTGTCAAATGTATTGAAAATTGTTGTTTCATACATTGCGTCGGGGTTTTTTTTTCTTAATTTGTTTCAGGTGGGAGGATAAACCTTATCCCTGCAATTCTGCCTTACCCAGAAGCAGAAATCCACGTTACTTTGTTATAATGGAGGGACTTGACCATATTTAAAAGCAAAGACATGCAAAGAATATACATATCATTGAGAGAAGTGATTTAATACTAACAAAAGAAGACATTATTTATAATGCTCAGGTTTTATAAGGCAGATGTGAATGAGATCTAAAATACAAGTAGAAGAACTGGCTTTATATGTGAAGAAGAGAAACACTTTATTATAAGAGGAAGGATGAAAGAGAGAAAAGATGCGAATATGGCAGGACCTCCAATTTAATGGATTCTACTTTTTCTTTGAAATAGAAGGCAAGGATATCTGCTGAGAGTGAAGGTATCTGGAATACCTTAGGAGAAATTAGTGACTGCTAGAACCACGTAGCTTGAGCTGCCCATAGCAGATCAAGGTGATCCTTATGGCTACATTTGGTTCTCAGCATTCCAGGTCATTAGTGACATTGGCAAAAAACATTTCAGTGAATGGTAGAGGTAGATGAGATAAGGTGGCAAATGGTCAGGACAAGGGTGGGAGGAAGACATAGAGACCAAGAAGGATTGTGTTAAAACATAAGGGTTCTGAGTATGTTTAAATATTTATGGAGAGGAGCCATTAGAAATGGGGGAAAGGTGAATAAGTGAGAGAAAAAAATTGACCATTCCTCTATGGTTTCTGAGGAGTTTGAAGGAAAGGTAAAAATATGAGCTTTATTATTTATCAACATGCTTCAATTTTATAGACAGAATCTATCAATGAAGTAAACTATATGATTTTAACATACATCCTTGAGTATAAATACCTCTTCAAAATGTGTGTGCTAAAAGAATTAGGATATGCAGATTTCCTGACATAACAGATCATAATTTCCAGGGACAAAAAGAAAAAGAAATCAGGGCTGTATTTAAGCTCCCATCATCATTTGAAAGGCCTTTGGAAGTGACTGGCTTTGGTTAAAACTAAAATAGTCTTTGTAAGCCTGTACACAGTCTCTGAAATATAAATAACACTCTACAGCAGTCCAACTCCATTAGTTAGTCCAGGGTGCTTTTGGCAGACAATTCATCTTGACAGACGCACACAGAATCAGATCTTCTGAGGAGCGTAAAAGAGTGTTTGCTCTAGCCAAGGATAGTAGCACTCACTTTGAAATTCTTCTAGACCACGGTAATTTCAGATGGGCCTTAGTTTATGGAACTCCAAAATCTCAATGAAACACCTGTCCAGAAGGAGCACAACATCATGGTTAAAGCACATGGATCCTAAAGCCAGATGGCCTGAGTTCAAATCTTGGTTTTTCTATTTACTAGCTATGTAACCTTAGGTAAGTTACTTAAGGTCCCTGTGCCTTAACATCTTCATATCTAAAATGGGAGGGAACTGGCTGTTGTATTTACCCCACAGCATGAGATTAAATAAGAGACATAGTAAATACTGTTTGTTAAATAAAAATTCAATACTTAAACTGACACAGAGCTATATTGTGAGAGAAATTCTAATTCTGTAAGCAGGTGACCTTCAGGGTAAAAATATTGGTGAGTATAGGAAATTTTAATAACCTCACCTTCTTGCCTATTTGTGAAATTATATCAATCCTTCCTTAATCAGCTAAATAATATCAGATCTATAAAAAAGAGCTAAAACCTTGAATTGTATCCTGTGAATGTAGAGAACTCCAGCAGAGAGATATGCTAATTAATGAAGACAGTATTGGGACTTGCTATTCATGCACAACTATAGGTAGTTTAAGTGCTATCCTTTACCAATTTAGATTCCTGGTAGGCTCTAAACTTAGCCTCATTCCTTTAGCTTGCTGTGGAAATACCTTCATTAAATTATACTTTAATGTTATGCCCTTGGCCTTTATCAAGGATACCACATAAATAAAATGCCAAAGTACTTGCTAAATGAATTCATAGAAAAATGGGTAGATGGACTGTCTCTTTAAAACTATCATGTAAGATATTATGCATTATGTCTTTCAGAGTCACCAGTATAAAAACCATGCCACCAAAAAAACTTTGATGTCCTTAAAGAATCAATGGATTTCTTTCTCTAGAAAATTACTCTATAATACTTCTTTCTCTAGCTTCCTGAAAGCTCAATGCTTAGTACTCAATCATTGTTATGTATAGTTCCCAAAGTAAACGTATTTTCCTTCTTATTTACATATGTTTGGTATTCGAGAATTATTTTAATTATTTCAAAGTATAAATCTTTTTTCTAACCTTTTTATTGTATAGTATAACATATATACAAAGCAAAGAAATTAAAAAGCAATAGTTTTCAAGCACTCTTAACAAGTAGTTACAGGACAGATCTCAGAGTTTGTCATGGGCTACCATGCGATCCTCTCAGATTTTTCCTTCTAGCTGTTCCAGGATATAGGAGGCTAGAATGCTTAAGTATTTTTTATCATCAGAATTGACATTTTTTTCATTCTTTTTTGTGAAAAATAACATATGTACAAAAAAAAGCAATAAATTTCAAAACACAGCACCATAATTAGTTGTAGAACATATTTCAGAGCTTGACATGGGCTACATTTCCATAATTTTAGGTTTTTACTTGTAGCTGCTCTAAAATCCTGGAGATTAAAAGAGGTATCAATTTAATAATTCAGCATTCATATTCATTTGTTAAATCCTATCTTCTCTGTATAACTCCACCATCACCTTTGATCTTTCCATCCCTATCTTTAGGGGTGTTTGGGCTATGGCTATTCTTAATTTTTGATATTGGAAGGGTCTGTCACTAATATGTGGTAGGGAGATGGAACTAGCTGATGTTCTGGAGAGGCTGGGCCCTTTAGGTTTCAGGATTTATCTGGACCAGGAACCCAGCTGGAGGTTGTAGGTTTTGGGGAATTTATTCTAGTGCCTGGAACCGTTGTGGAATCTCATATATTGCCCTAGGTATTCTTTAGGGTTGGCTGGAATGGTCCTGGTTGGGGTTTGGCAGGTTATGACAGGTAGCAAAGTCTAACTGAAGCTTGCATAAGAGCAAACTCCAGAGTTGCCTCTCGACTCTATTTGAACTCTCTCTGCCACTGATACTTTATTAATTACACTTCTTTTCCCCCTTTTAGTCAGGATGGAATTGTTGATCCCACCGTGCCAGGTCTGGATTCATCCCTGGGAATCATCTCCCATGTTGCCAGGCAGACTCAACATAGGTGGGAGGGCAATGATTTCAATTGCAGAGTTGGGCGTAGAGAGAATGAGGCCACATCTGAGCAATGAAAGAGGTCCTCCAGAAGTAGTTCTTAGGCATATGTATAGGTAGTCTAAACTTCTCTGCTACCTACATAATAAGCGTCACAAGAGTAAGCCTCAGGATTGAGGGCCTGCCCTATTGATTTGGGTGTCCCTAAAGTTTGACATAGTATCAGGGGATTCCCTGATGACAAGGTTTAATAGTTCCATATTCTTTCGCCCATCCCTCAAGGGACTTTGCCAATATTTTTTGATTATCTGGTTAATATACTCTAGGATATATCCAGGCATTAGAATCTATACAGGATTAAAGGTCTTCTTTCTTTTTCTGGGCTCCCTGTGAGTGTATATCTTTTATAACAACAAGACAAACTTTTATTGAATTCTTATTATTTTGAGGATAATGTTCTAGGAGGATTGAATAGATTATCTTTAAGCTGCTGCAAACCTGTTTAGAATGTATACAGATATAAATCAATAAAACAGTGCTAGTGTGCATTGATCATTAAATGAAGATGAACTTTTATGTTGAGAAATAAGATTGCATTCAATATAGAGCCATCCTTTAATTGATACATCAGCTGATTTCTTTTGTTTAAGGAAGATATAGGACATTTCAGTTTTTAGCAGTATTGTGAATTAGATATTCTGGACAATTCTCCTGAAGAGTGTAACTAAAATCCTGGACAACGTACATCTGTCACTTATATAGTGACTTAGTTAGTTCTGAAAACCTGGCTGCAAATTAAAACCTATTAAATGAAAATTTCTTTCACTAATTTTGATGGGAAAATTTTTTTATGCATCCATCCCAACCAAAGATATCCAAACAAACTTACCTATGGAAAAATATATCAATTGAAACATAAAACAAATTTACATAAGTGTGTCAGTTTGAAAGGATGTATGTACCCTAGAAAAACTATGTTTTAATCCTAATCCCATTTTTGTAAAGGCAGCCGTTTCTTCTAATCCTTATTCAGTACTGTATGTTTGAAACTGTAATTAGATCATCTCCATGGAGATGTGACTCCATCAAATGTGGATCCATCAAACTTCATTAGATGGAGCTATGACTCCACTCATTTGGGTGGGTCTTGATTAGTTTACTGGAATCCTATAAAAGAGGAAACATTTTGGAGAAAACTGGAGATTCAGAGCTAGCAGAGAAGGGCGATAGAATGCCACAGAACCACAAACGGAGAGTCTACTGGCCAGCGACTTTTGGAGATGAAGAAGAAAAATGCCTCCCAGGGAGCTGGGGAGGAAGCTAGCTGATGACACCATGTTCGTCACATGCCTTTCCACCTGATAGCGAAACCCTGAACTTCATCGGCCTTCTTGAATCAAAGTTCCTTTCCCTGGATGCCTTAGTTGGACATTTCTATAGATTTGCTTTAATTGGGACATTTCCACAGCCTAAAAACCATTAACTCGCAACTTATTAAATTCCCCCTTTTTAAAACCCATTGAGTTTCTGGTATATTGCATTCCAGCAGCTAGCAAACTAGAACAATAAGTAATAAACAATGTAAAATAAATATAGCTTGAATATAAAGTGAAATGTAATAAATGTTTACTACATTCAGCAACTTTTCTTTGTACATCGTTTTCTTCATCTACTTTTCTACTTTTAGGGTCTCATATATCATTATATATTGAATTCACACTGCATTTAACAATAAAGTTATAAAACAAAAATCAGTTTTAGAGGACAATAAATGTGAAATCCAAGAGTGTGTTTAAATATGTGGCAACAGGTCATGTACACAATAGAATGAAGGGCCATAGAAGAAGCTACCAATTCATCCCTCTCACTTGGCATAGTATGCCAAGCAAAATTATTTGGGCTCAAACTCAATACACAATTTAAAATTGCTGTATATGATAATTTTCTGACTAAAAATCAGTGTACTGAGTAAATTCATGAGGATGCTTGACATTGTAATTTTGAAATATCACCTTTTGTGGCATATTTATTGAGTGTGATGTTAGTGAATAAGAAAGTCATCATAAAGAAAAAAGGAGTCATAGTTGACAAAGGATATAATTTTTCAAGAACTGTTGTGGTGAAAAGTTACTACTACTTATATGAGTTAATATGCATGAACAATCTTTTAATCACTTTACAGAACTGGCAAAATAGTTTGAAACCTAGAGGCCAAAAAAATAAAGTAAAAGTAGAAACCCTAGTTGCTAAGTGACCACCAAAGCCTTCTTTCATCCTGAGGTTTTTGCTGAATCCTAAAGTACTTGGGCTTTCTTTTTGATGGCTTCATGGGACTCACAGAACTGGAAATACAGCCCATAGCCCATTCAAGACATTGAAACTGGTATATGACTGCCACAAAAAACCGGGAGCCCAAGGGGGCTATTCCATGAGGATAAGGGTGCATTACGAACAAAACCACCATGCAAAGGGGTTCAGCAAGGAAATTTGTCTGGGTTGGGGAATAAAATCTCTGATGATCACAAAACAGACTACCTCATATGGGTTTTCAATCTGAATTCTTGGCCACTTTTCAAAAAAACCTTGAGTATATATCTCCCAGGTTGGTAGTATCATCAGGTGATTGGAAGAAAGAGACATGAGTTCTCTCTGGAGGAACACGACTTCAATAAAGGTCTTGAAGAATTCACACAGATAAAGTTCCATGCAAAATAGGCATATTAAAGTAAGAAAAATGACAAATATACAGAGAAACAAGGTACCAAAAATAAGAGACAGCAGTGGAAGCAACAGAGAGCAAAATAAAACCTGGGAAGATTTAAGATATTGCAAATATAAGACACAGGGTATAAAATAACCACACTTAAATAATTTTAAAAAATTATTTAAAAAATAATAAATAAAAAAGAAGCTTGAACAAATGAGTAAAGAATATGAGACCATAAAAAATTACTTCAGACATACAGAATAATTGAAGGAGAAAAAAATTAAAAAGAAGAGAAATAAAGAAACAGAAAAAGTAGGATATAAGAAATCAAAGAAGATAATATGGATAAATCCAGACGTAGCCGCAATAAATATAGATTGACCAAACCAGAGGTCAGTAAACTTTTCTGTAAAGGGCCAGATAGTAAATATTTTACCCTTTGTGAGCTATAGGATTCCTGTTGCAAGAACTCAACTCTGCCATTGTGGTGCAAAAGGAGCCATAAGATAATACATAAACAATTTGACTGTGTTCCAATAAAACTTTATTTTAAAAAAAATAGGTGGTGGTAGGATGGCATATGGGAACTTGGTATTTTATGCATGATTTTTCTGTAAACTTACAACTTCTCTAATAAAATTTTAAAATAGCTTGTGGGTTGAATTTGGTCTGGGGTATGCAATTTGCCAACCCTGAACTAAACAGTCTTTGCAGACCATTAAGGAAAACATCATTCAATGATAGTATGGAGACAATCGATTATCCACATAAATTAATAAATAAAAAATTATATCCCTAACTTATGGCAGACTAAAAACTCAATTTCAGGTGGAGTAAATTTTAATGTGAACTGCGAGACTTCAAATTTTTAGAAAACAGCATTGGCATATATTTTTATAACCTTATAGTAGGGAGTTTTTAAAAACAAATTACAAAAGGAAAAAACTGTCCTGGAAAATCCATAATAATTAAGAACTTTGGTGCATCAAAATACACAATAAAACAGAGTAGATAACTGAGCCAAAAACTTGGTAAAGGTATGTGAAACTATACCCAAAATATATAAATGACTCTTACAAACCAATTAGAAAAAAATAGATGACCCAGTGGAAAATGGATAAAAGAACCATGAAGGCATTTCACAGAAAATGAAATGGATAGCTACTCAACCTCACTAGTAATCAGGGAAATGCACATTGAAACAACAATGTCATATCATCTCAACTACAAAACATGTATATCACTCACATCTATGCACCTCTGACCCTATTAAGTACTAGCAAGGATGTGGACAAACAGGAATTCTCATATGCTGCTGATGGGAGTATAATTTGGTATAACCACTGTGGCAGCAATGGAAATGCACTGCTCAGCTTTCCTCCAAGAAACCCTGCTGCAAGGATCATAGCTGACTGAGAGCCCCAGCTGCCGCTCTTCTGAATCTACCACTGAATTCATGATGAAGCCATCCTTCCTATAGGTTGCACATAGCCAAAGACTGAGCACGGCAGGGGTACTGGTGCTGGACCATGCCTGTGAGATGCAGGAGTTCCCTAACATGTGGTTTTGGCATGGGAACTACCCAACAGCTAAGGAAAAGAAATAGGAGGTAAAGAGAAAAGCAAAGGAGTTGAGAATCTTGCAATGAAGCCCAGTGAGAAAGAAATGAAGCTAAGGAAGGGTTACCAAGGCCAAGATCAGTACATGTGGCCTGGCTAGTTCTCCAAGAGCTATGGGCCAGCCAAGGCTGCATATTATGGAGGAGGTGAGTAAAATACCTTGCCACTAGGGATTTTAGGGCAAATAAAGGTTGCCCAAAGTGTTTCCTATCTCAAACATTCCAGCTACTCTATGTCACTCAGACAAGTGAGGAGGGAAGGGGAGCAGATGAGCACAACCCTCAATCAACCTGGAAAAGCCCTGAATATGATTCATGACCTTAGGCTGCCTAACTCTTTTTGTTCCCCATGAGATCTAAAATTCTTCAAGAATGAAGCATTTTACACCAACATAATAATAGCAGCAATAATGTATTTAATATTTACTGGGCCAAGCATGGGGCTAAATGCTTTGCACACATTATTAATACTCTCCACACAAATGAATTAAGACTACCTTTTTTTTTCACCTAGAAACAGAAGCAACTGAGTTTTAATAGATGTAGTGACATGTGCCCAAAGTCACAGAGCTCATGAAGGGAGGTGCTGGGACTCTGACACTGATGCCCTCACCCAGGGAAAATGATTCTTGGCTCAAAAAAGGATATACTATAGGTGCAATGGGAAGGCAGGGAGGGGAAAGACTGTTTCTGACTGAGTAAATATAGGAAGACTTTGAGAAGGAGGTGAGCTTCATTGAAATACACCATCATTACATGGCAGCATCTGAATTGTTGCACCATTCCACGTGCCTGGGTAGATATCAGGTCACATCTGGCAGGGTCAACACTGCAACATTTCCTCCAGGACACTCATCGTCAAACAAATCAGGGTCATGACCTCATTGCGATGAGGATGACCAGACACCATGGAGAATGGTGTTGTGTCATAGGAAGGGGGTGATAGAAGGACCTATTATCGGATTTGAGCTTGCATTAGTTGATTTTGGGGACTGTTTTAAGGAAGCTAAGCTAGGCTATGAATTGGATGCCATCAGGCATTGGCGATAGTTCTACAATTAGGTATCTTAATTTTTCTTTATAAGGTAGGTAAACAGAATGAGAATAAAGCTGTAATTATGTTTTTTACATAGCAGTTATTCATATGCACAAGGATAATGGGATGTTTGTTCATTTTTGGTAGTTTGGATAAAGCTCATATTCTACCCCTGCTCTGACATGATGATGAGTAGTCTTGATCCAGCAGGGTCACAGAATGGCCTTGTCTAATGTTTATATTCAAGACAGTACCAAGGTCTGGTTGTGAGTGCCAGGCCAGATCCCAGCTCTCAAGAGCTGCTTTTCTCAAAACTCACTTCTGACCAATTACTTGGATGGGTTTGAGTTAACTAAAGGCAAACAGATGCATTTAATGAGATGATCTATACAAGAATGATGATTACCATTTATTGAATGCCAGGTACCATGTCAAAAAAGTAATTTGTGTGCAGTAATTTATTTAATCCTCACACAACCAAAAAAGTTAGAACCAAATATTATCATTTCCATACTTTTAAAGAGATGAGGAATTTGAGGCTTAGAGATGTTAGATGACTTGCCCAAAGGAACAGCATGAGAAAGTTGTAGAACTGGGACATGAATGAGGAATGATCTGACCCTCAACTTATGTGCTCAGCATCTGTACTGTGCAGATGACAGTGAAGGAGGAGAAGGAGATCCATCAAGAACATTTGATGTGAATTCATTCATTTCAGGGGCAAAAAGACTTGTGACACTGAGTCAAAGGGAATGGTCACCTGTGATAGGTTGAATTGTGCCTCTTAAAAAAGATATATTCAAGTCCTAACCCTATTTAGAAATAGGCTCTTTGTAGGTGTGATTAGTTAAGATGAGGCCAAACTGGATTAAGGCATGCCTTCATCCAGTATGATGGGTGCCTTTATAAGAAGAGAGAATTACACAGGGACAGACAGACACTGTGGAGTGGGCCATGTAGAGGGACAGTGCAGAGATTGGAGTGCTGCATCTACAAACCAGGGAATGCCAAGGATGGTCAGCAAGCACCAGAAGCCAGAAGAAGCAAGGAAGGATTCACCCCTACAGATTTCAGAGGAAGCATGGCCCTGCCAACATCTTGATTTCAAACTTCGGTCCTCCAGAACTGTGAAAGAATAAATTTCTGTTGTTTTAACGAACCCAGTCTGTGACACTTTATTATAGCAGTCCTAAGAAATTAAGACATTACCTTTCTTACTGGGAATTTTATTTCATAGTCAAATTAATATGTAACTATTTTTAAATGTTTACATTAAAATATATTATAGATTTTATATATATTTATATAATATACATTTTTGTTAAGTTTGAGAAAGGATAGTCTTTAGTTTCAAGAAAATACTTATTTGAACAGTGCTTTCTAACCTGCTTCCATCACATCCTGCTCATAAAATCTATAGCAAATCACCTGACTAGGAAGTGGTGAGGTTACATTTGAACCCATGGCTTCTCAGCCCTAATGCTTCTCATGACTAGACGTCATATGGGATTCATCTTGATAACTCCTATAACATAAGATCGCATAACATAGCATAGCATAGCATAACACAGCATAGCATGGTATCTGGCACTTACTAAGCACTTTCTGAAAAGAAGTGTAGATATTCCAAAGTTTGAAACAGTTATCCCTAGCATTTTGGTAGCTCAGCAGTTGATTTTCATAGCTGTAGTGGTGAGGAGCAGTAGAGGTGGTGCAGGGAGGGAAAAAAAAAACAGAAGGGTAAATATATATAGGAGGCTGGACCAGAGGTCTAGTGGGATAACTTATTCCAACTCTGAAAATGAGTTGGGAAAGAGGGCATTTGAAGAAGGACAAGAATCACTACAAGTTTTAAAATACTTTCTTTTCTTTTCTTCCTTCCTTCCTTTCTTTCTTTCTTTCTTCCTTCCTTCCTTCTTTTCTTTCTTCCTTCCTTCCTTCCTTCCTTCCTTCCTTCCTTCCTTCTTTTCTTTCTTTCTTCCTTCCTTCCTTCCTTTCTTTCTCTATCTCTCTCTCTTTCTTTCTTTCTTTCTTTCTTTCTTTCTTTCTTTCTTTCTTTCTTTCTTTCTTTCTTTCTTTCTTTCTTTCTTTCTTTCTTTCTTTCTTTCTTTCTTTCTTTCTTTCTTTCTTTCTCTCTTTCCTTCCTTCCTTTACCTGCTTGCCTTCTTGCCTTCTTTTTTAAGTAAGACTTTCCTGCTAAGCATTATAAGCAAAGAGATGTGGGGTGAGTGGTAGGGAACAAAATTCAAAATTCAAAAGAAATATCCAACATGGGGAAAAATAAAGTTCATGAAAACTTCACAATATTGGATAAAACTAACTGACTTTGTTGCCAAAGGATGTTCCCAATCTCCCACTGTCTAGTTATGATTTGAATTTATAATTTATTATTTTTATTGAATGACTAACATTTTAACCATTAAAAGAATTCAAAAGCAAGATGATTTGCCTGCTATTCTACCAGCTAAATGAATCAAACAGTAGGTCACAGTCAAAAGACAATCGGTTTTTTAGAGTGACATCATCAACATGGAAATTTAAGACATCCCCTGGAAAAGTCTCCCCTCAGAATCAACAATTAAAAGGACAAATAGCACTTGCTTGGACCTCTGGACTATGGTAGAGACTGGAGAAGGACTCCACAAATGCTGAATCAGAGGAAACAAACACCAGAATCAATAGAATATTTGCATACTGGCTCTGCCATTCCAGACTCCTCCCACTCTCTCAGTCCCAGGCAGCTTGAGTCACACAGAGATAGCACAGCCTGGGTGCTCCCTGCTATGGATACAGACCACAGAGCCACACATAGTAGTAAAGTGGAACCCCATGTATATGCAAGAACAGGGACCCAAGTCTGCAGAGACCCAGGGTAGAACACAAACAGCTAAAGAGTGCCACACACAAAACTGCCCTCATAGTAAAAAAGAGACAGCAGCCTCTGTTTGCTGTACCACCTGAATGCAAAACTGCCCTTTCTTCCCGATACCTTATTGGGAAAGAAACCAGAGGTAGAAAAGTCTCATGGAAAAAAAGGGGACAAGGCTGAACTTCCGAAAGACAAGATGGGTCCCAGAACTGAAAATTGTCATGAGAGGAGGCCGCTGAGTGAGGGAGAGGATTTAAACAAATCATAGGAGCCAGGGAGAAAGTTCTGCACAAAAACAAACAGGACAGACGAACGTTCCTGGAGAAGGACAAGGGCAAGGATGCTTGCTGTTGGAGAAATCTTAAAAATTGTACTACAATCTTAAAAATTATACTGCATATTGAGGGCAAGAATCAAATGCCGAAGAGCTGATTAAATCTAAACAGTTCAATATAGGCTACTTAAAAAGTCCAGAACAAGTTGGACCAAACATCAAAAAAGAGTCTTAACACAAAGCCAATCAACAATAAAACCCTAGTCAAGAAGGAGAAATTAATCTTCAGAGTTAGCCCATCAAAATAATTAGATATCCAGATATAAACAAAAAATTACAAACCATACTGAGAGACAGGAAGAAGTGGCTTAGTCAGTAGGATAATTTAAAACTTCAAAAGAGATGCAAAATTTGGAACAACTAACCAAATAAGTTCGCACAAATCTCCTGAATC
Source organism: Myrmecophaga tridactyla (assembly GCA_004026745.1). Taxonomy (NCBI): domain Eukaryota; kingdom Metazoa; phylum Chordata; class Mammalia; order Pilosa; family Myrmecophagidae; genus Myrmecophaga; species Myrmecophaga tridactyla. The sequence goes on from PVIY010005288.1 coordinate 57,006, forward strand.
AATTCACAGAGAAGAAGGAAAATATGGATAGAGATAAACTAATGGTGGACATATAGCTAAAGGATATTAAGAAGATAATGTGTAAGCAAAAAGAAGAATTTAAAAGTTTAAAAAGTATCATAACAGAAATTATGGAGATGAAAGACGCAATATAGAGATTAAAAATGCAGTAGAAAAAATACAATAGTAAATTAAACAGGCAGAAGAAAAAAATCAGAAAAATAGAAGACAGGAAAATCAAAGTCATACAGTCAGAAGAACAGATATAGAAAATAATTTTTAATTGAGCATTCCTGAGGGATATGAGTGATAAAATAAGTACACAAACATATGCATTATGAAGGGAAAAGGAACAGGAAGAGTATTTGAGGAAATAACTGCCAAGAACTTCCCAACTGTTGTGAAAGATGTAAATATACCTGTCCAAGAAGTGCAATATGCTTCAAGCAGAATAAACCCTAGTAGACTTACTCCAAGACACATACTTATGAGCATTTCAAAGAAAAGATAAAGAGAGAATTCTGAAATCAGCAAAAAAAAAAGCAATTTGTCATATACAAGGGATCTTCAATAAGACTAAGTGCTGATTTCTCATTAGAAACCATGGAAGTGAAAAAGCAGTGGTATAATATATTTCAATTACTGAAAGAGAAGAACTGTCAGCCCCAAATTCTTTACCCGGAAAAACTGCTCTTCAAAAATGAGGGAGAATTTAAAATATACACAGATAAAAAGAAACTGAGAGAATTCATCAAAAAAAGACTTGTCCTACAAGAATTAGTAAAGAATTCTGCAGCTAGAAAGGAAAATACCAGAGAGAGTGGCTTGGAGTAGCGTGAAGAAGTGAATATCTTCAGTAAAGGTAACTAAAAGGATAAATGCAAAACCCAGTAATACTGTATCCTCAATATATAACTCTACTCTTTAATTCCTATAAGAGTCAGAATACAATTGATAGGAATAATTCATATTCTTGATAATGGACATACAAAATAGAAAAAGGCAATGTGGGATAAAAACAATATAAATAAAGGAAATAAGGGATAGGAAAGCAGAGAATGTGCATCCTATTGAAGCTAAGTTGGTATCTTTTCAAATTAGTAGGTTATAGATGTAGGTAATGGTAGTAAAAGTATTTTTAAATAAATACAGGAAGAGAAATGAGAAAGGGATCAGTCACACATCACAAAAGATCAACTATACAGAAAAGGAGTCTGCACGTCACCAAGTGTCCCAAAATATATGAAGCAAAAACTGGCAAAACTGAAGGGAGAGATAGAACCTCTGCAATAATTATATGAGACTTCAATACACCATTCTCATCAGTAGGCACAACACTAGTTAGAAGATCAATAAGGAAACAGAACTTGAATGATATGATAAATGAACTAGACGTATACAGAACATACCCATATATAACAGGATACACCTTCTCAAGTACACATGAATCTTTCTCCAGGATAGACCACATGTTGGATCACAAAACAAGTCTCAATAAATTTAAGAAGATTGAAATTATGCAAAGCATCTCCTCTGAGCACAACGGAATGAAACTGAAAATCAATAACAGGCAGACAACTAGAAATTGACAAATACATGGAAGCTAAATAATACATTCTTAATCAATGGATCAAAGAAGAAATTACAAGACAGATCAGTAAATATCTTGAGATGAATGAAAAGGAGAACACAACATATCAAAATTTATGGGATGCAGTGAAGGCAGTGATGAAAGAGATTTAAAGCCTTAAATGCTAACTTTAAAAAAATAGAAAGAGCTAAAATCAAATACTTAACTGCACACCTGGAGGAACTGGAAAAAAAAACAGCCAACTAAACCCAACAAGCAGATGAACAGAATGAACTAAGATTAGAGCATAAAAAATGAGATAAAAAATTATAGAGAACATTAACAAAACCACGAGTTGATTCTTTGAAAAGATTAATAAAACTGACAATCCTTTAGCTAGACTGACTAAGAAAAAAGAGAGAAGATGCAAATAAATAAATCAGGAATGAGAGGGGAGACATTTCTACTGACCCCACAGAAATGAAAAGGATCATAACAGTATACTATGAAGGAGTTTATGCCAACAAATTAGACAACCTAGATGAAATGGACAAATTCCTTGAAACACAAGACAACCTACAATTACTCTGGAAGAAACAGAAGATCTCAAAAAACTAATACAAGTAAAGAGATTGAATCAGGCATCAAAAACCTCCCAACAAAGAAATGGAAATGTTCTCATATAGAATGCAGAATTGTGTGATTATACCAGGAGCCATTGATTGTATATTTAGGATGGATTGCGTGGTGTGTGAATAAAACTGTCTAAAAAATAAACAGGAAGATATAAGTTCTGGAGAAGATGTGAAGAGAGACATATACTTACTGTTGGTAGAGAAGTAGAGTAGTGCAGCCCTTCTGGAGGGCAGTGTGGTGGTTCCAAGGGAGGCTAAGTATAGGGTTGCCAGATGATCCTGAAACCATGTTATTAGGTTTATACTTGGAAGAACCGAAAACAGGGACACGAGTATACATTTGCACACTGGTGTTTATGGCAGCATTATTCACAATTTCCAATGGGTGGAGGTAGATTAAGGGCACATCTACTGAAGAATGGAAGGGTGGACTATGGTGTATACATACTGTGGACTATTGAGCAGCTGCAGAGAGGAATGAAGTTGTGAAACGTGCAACTAGGTGAATGAACCTTGAGGACATTACACTGAGTGAAATAAGCCAGAAACAAAAGGACAACTGTTGTATGGTCTCACTAATATAAACTAACTATAATGAGTAAACTCTGAGAATTGAATTTGAGAGTATAGGTTGTCAGGGGGTTGACAGTGGGCAGAGATTGGGCCATAGATGGTTAAGGAGTACAGAATGTTCAATAAGTCTCATTGTAAAGGTTCCTACATTGTAAGCTCTTACAGCAGTCACATCTATTCCTGAGTTTTAACTGCTTTCTCTAAATTCTGAGATGCTGTGTTCTTTGTGTATAAACTGGTAGTTCCCTGGAACTTTGGGTATCTCTGTGACACCTGAGACTCCGAAATAGAGTTCTGTATCTCTGAAAGTCAGCATTACTCCATACCGCAACTGTTCTGAAAAAGAGACTAGATTTCAATTAGACACATGAATGAAGCAGATCAGGTTAGGGCTAAGGTAAAACAGAATACAGGGCAAAGGATGATTATTGTCTATATTTTAAAACTTCAACTACAGTGTGAGAAGAAATGTTTATTTGATTCAAAATTTAAATTTTCTCTAGTACACTACCTAATTTAACCTGTCCGGTCAGTTTATTTAAACAACCTGATTACATGGAACCTAGAAAAGGGAATGAGATCTTGTTATTTTGTACAGATTAATGCAATACCCTGACACATTCTAGAGTATTTGGGGCAGAAAATGAAAAAGTATCTACAAAGTCCCCTTGAGTTACTGGGGAAAAAATTGGAACTATTAATCTTCCCCATCTGGGGAATTCCTGATATTCTCTAAAGCATTAGGGATTTCCAATTTAATAAGCCATGACCTCAATCTTGAGGCTTGCCCTTATGAAATTTATTTCTGCAATAGCAATGCTAACTCTACTTATAATTATGCCTAAGGGTCACCCACAGAGAACCTCTTTTGTTGCTCAGATGTAGCCTCTTTCTTTAAGCCAACTTGCAAATAAACTCACCATCCACCTCTTCCTTACGTGGGACATGACTCCCACAGGTATAAGTCTCCCTGGCAATGAGGGGCATGACTCCAAGGGATGAACCTGACCCTGGTCTTATGTGAATAAGAATGTCTTCTTGACAAAAAGGAGGAAAAGAAAATATTTCAGATACAGTTGAGAGGTCATTCTGGAGGTTCCTCTTATGCAAGCTTCAGCAAGATGTTGCATATGGCCACAGTAAGCCACACCCCAATCAACACGATTCCTGAAAACCCTTGGGAGTGCCCTTGGCTCTATATAGGTCTCTACAAAAGTTTTTCTTAATAAATTTACTTCTTTGGAGACTTAAGGCCTCCAGATTAATCTTAGGCCAGATGGTTTCTAAAGCTTAGAGGTACCAGTCTCTCCAAGAACATCAACCAGTTTCATTCCTCTACTCCATAAGATCAACACCTCTTTCAGCATGAAGAAGTTAAAATGGTCATTGCCAGATATCCCTAAAGATTGAGAGAATTGGGCGGCTGCCGTGGCTCAGCAGGCAGAGCTCCGACCTGCCGTGATGGAGGTTTGGAGTTCAATCCCTGGTGCCTCCTGCCCATATGCAAATTAAAAAAAAAAAAAGATTGAGAGAATGATCAAATGAAAGAGAAGAGGTGTAACTGAGAAACTGGATTTAAAAAATGATTATGACTACTGATTAACTATATAGGGAATTATTTATACTTTCTAGTATATTAGAATAGCCAAAAGGAAATACCTGAAATTGTTGAACTGTAATCTCGTAGCTTTGATCTTTGATAATGATTGAATAAGTATTAGTTATATAGGTTTTATCGTGTGATCATGTGATTATAAAAATCTTTTGACTGACACTCACTTTATCCACTGTATGAGTATACGAGTAATAAAATAAAGACATGCATGAAAAAGATTTCCCAACAAAAAAAGGCCCAAGACCAGTTGACGTCACAGGTGAATTCTACCCAACCTTCCAAGAGGAATTAATACCAGTATTTCTCAACCTCTTCACAAAATTAAAGAGGAAGGAACACTACCTAATTCATTTTATGACTTCAACGGCACCATAATACCAAAGATATAAAGATGCTACAAGAAAAATAATTACAGACCAATTTCTTTTTTGAATATATGTACAAAAATCCTCAACAAAATACTAGGAAATTGAATATATCAGCACATTAAAAGAATTATAACCATTATCAAAATGCATTTGACAAAATCCATCATACTTTCTTGATAAAAAACACTTAGAAAAATAGTAATGCTAGGGAAACTTCCTCAATATGATAAAGGGCATATGTGAAAAACCCAGAGTTCACATCATACTCGATGGTGAAGGACTGAAAGATTTCCCTCTATGATCTGGAACAAGATTAGGATGCTTTGCCAGATTGAAACTGCCATGTACCCCAGAAAAGCCAGATTCTTTTATCCTTATTCAGTATTGCTGAGTGGGATCTTCTTTATTGTTTCCATAGAGATGTGACCCACCCAATTGTGGGTGGTAACTTCTGATTAGATGTTTTCCATGGAGTTGTGTCTCCACCCATTCAAGGTGGGGTTGCCTACTGGAGCCCTTTAAGAGGGAACCATTTTGGAAAAACCTGGAGTGCCACAGAGACCTTTGGAGATGAAGAAGGAAAACACCCCTGGGGAAGCCTTATGAAATGAGGGGAGAAAGCTAGCAGATGTTGCCATGTGCCTTCCAAGCTGGAAGAGAAACCCAAAACTTCACTGGCCTTAACTTTGGAGTTATCTTTCTTTGGATGCCTTAATTTGGACTTTTTCACAGCCTTAGAACTGTAAACTTGCAACCTAATGCATTCTTCTTAAAAGCAATTCCATTTCTGGTATATTGAATTCCAGCAGCTTACAAACTAAAACAGATGCCCACTGTCAACACTGTTATTCAACATTGTACTAGAAGTTCTAACCAGAGCAATTAGGCAAGAAAATGTAATAAAATGCATCCAAATTGGAAAAGAAAAAGTAAAACTTTTACTATTTGCAGATGACATAATCCTATATGTCTACAACAAGTTTCTCAAGCTAATAAACAAATACAGCAAAGTGGCATGGTACAAAATTAATATACATAAATCAGTGGTATTTCTATACACAAGTGTGCTGGCTTGCAAAGAAGAATGTCCCCTAGAAAAGCCATGTTTTAATCAAAATCCCATTTCAGAAAGGCAGAATAATCCCTATTCAACACTGTATGCTTGAAACTGTAATCAGATTGTCTCCCTGGATGATGATGATGTGATTTAATCAAGAGTGGTTGTTAAACTGGATTAGGTGACAACATGTCTCCATCCATTTGGGTAGGTCTTGGTTGGTTTACTGGAATCCTATAAAAGAGGAAACATTTTGGAGAATGAGTGATTCAGAGAGAGCAGAGCAGAATGGCATAGCCACGAGAAGCAGAGTCCACTAGCCAGTGACCTTTGGAGATGAAGAAGGAAAATGCTTCCTGGGGAGCTTCATGAAACAGGAAGCCAGGAGAAGAAGCTAGCGGGTGACGCCATGTTCACCATGTGCCCTTCCACTTGAGAGAGAAACCGTGAACTTCATCAGCCTTCTTGAACCAAGGAATCTTTACCTGGATGCCTTTGACTGGACATTTCTATAAACTTGTTTTAATTGGAACATTTTCTTGGCCTTGGAACTGCAAACTAGCAGCTTATTAAATACCCCTCTTTAAAAGCCATTCCGTTTCTGGTATATTGCATTCCAGCAGCTAGCAAACTAGAACAATAAGTAATGAATAATTTGAGGAGAAAAATCAAGAAAAAATTCCATTTATAATAACAATTAAAAGAGAAATATCTCACCATAAATTTAACCAATTATGGACAAAAGTCTTGAATAGATATTTCTCCAAAGAGCATATGCAAGGTGTGAAGGTGTTATACATGGAAAACTACAAAATGTTCCTAAAAGAATTCAAAGATCTAAATAAATGGAAGGATATTACATGCTCGTGGATTAGAAGACTATCATTAAGATGTTAGTTCTACACAAAATGATTTACAGATTCAAACAATCTTATCAGAATTCTAACAGTCTACTTTGCAGAAATGGAAAAGCCAATGATCAAATTTATTTGGAAGGGTAAGTGGCCCCAAATAGCCAAAAAGAAAAAATTTGGAGGACTCACACTTTCTGATTTTAAAGCATATTACAAGGCTAGAGTGGTCAAAACAACATGGTACTGGCACAGATATATAGACCAATTGAATTAAATTGAAGGTTCAGAAATAGACCCTCAAATCTATGCCCATTTGATTTTCAGAAGGATGACAATTCTACTCAATTGCGAAAGAATTTTCTCCTCAACAAATGGTACAAAGAGAACTGGATATCCATATGCAAAATAATGAAAGAGGACCCTTATCTCATACCATATACAAAAACTAATTCAAAATGGATCAAAGACCTAAATATGAGATCTAAAATTATATAACACTACACCTAGGGACACATTTTCATGATCAGGGGTTAGGCTAAGGTTTCTTAGTCTTTATATCCAAAAGACAAGCACAAAAGGAAAAGATAGATAAGATGAGACTTCAAAATTTAAAAACTTCTGTACATCAAAGTACTTTATCATGAAAGTGAAAAGACAGCCTACTCAATGGGAGAAAATATTTGGAAACCACATATCCAATAAGGGTTTAATATCCAGAATATGTAAAGAAATACTACAACTCAAAAAAAAAAAAGAAACAGTCCAATTGATAAATTGGCAAAGGTCTTGAATAGATATTTCCCCAAAGAAGACATCCAAGTGGCTAAAAAGCACATGAAAAGATACTCAACGTCATTAGCTATTGGCACATTCAAATTAAAACCACAATGAGATACAATTTCATACCCACTAGAATAGCTACTATTAAAATAAAACAAAATTACAGGTGTTGGAGAGGATGTGGAGAAATAGGTACACTCATTCATTACAGGTGGGAATGTAAAATGGTACATCCACTGTGGAAGAGATTTCAGCAGTTCTTCAGAAAGCTAAGTAGAGAATTACCATATAACCCGGCAATACATCTACTAGCTACATATGCAAAGAATTGAAAGCAGGCACTCAAACAGATATGTGCACACTGATGTTCATAGCAGCATTATTCACAATTGCCAAAACATGGAAGCAACTCAAGTGTCCATTGATGAATGGATGAACAAAATGTGGCATATACATAGAATGGAATATTATTCAGCTGCAAAAGGGAATGAAGTCCTGAAAAATGCAACAGCATAGATGAACCTTGAAGATGTCAAGTTGAGTGAAATAAGCCAGACACAAAAGGACAAATAATCTATGATGTCACCGATACAAGATAATTTGAATAAGGAAACCCATAGAGTCAGAATCTAGAATATAATAAGATAATGCTTAAGTTATACAGATTTTCTATTTGGATTGATTGTAAAATTTTGCTAATGGATAGTGGTGATGGCAGCACAATATTGTGAGTGTAATTAGTAGCACTGAGTTACATTATATGAATATGGCTAAAAGGGGAACTCTCAGGACATTTATGTTACTAAAATAAAAACTGAGAGATGAAACATAGGGCTGTACAACACAGTGAACCCTGTTGTAACTTGTGGACTAGAGTACATGGGAACACTGTATTTTTATATATTATGCATATTTCTGTAAACCTACAACTTCTGCAACAACAAAAGATTATTACTAATTAAAATAAAGACAATCGGTTTCTGAGTGCTGACTCTGCCACTCAGTAGTGATGGAATCCACAGCCCCTCAGCTGCACTAGGCTTCAGTTGTGCTCAGGGGCAGGATGAGCACACTAGCAATGCCAACCTCCCATGGTTGTTGAGAGCATTAAATGAAATAATGCACATAAAACTAGCTCGGAACTATAATTTACTGGGTACTTGGTTACAATTATTTTCACATTTTATATTGTCTCTCAGCTCTTGTTCACAAGCATATAGAGCTTTCCTAGCTATTACCAGCACACAAGTTTATAGCTTGCCCCTTGCTCTTAGCCTGGGCATGTTTTCCTGTTGCTACATCATGAATATCATGATTTTTAAAGGTTGTATGCTGTCTTAAGTGAATGTGCCAAAATGCATCAAACCATTGCCCCACTGTTGAGTGTTCTATCCCCTGAAGCTTTGCTAAATAGGTAACAGTAATACCCATCTTTTAGTGGTTGGTATGTTTTAAAACATCAACAGGAAACTTTAAACTCATGGTCTACAAGGGATAAAGAAGTTCTTCTTTCCGGAGCATTAAACAGCCAAAATCAGGCTAGCTGCCAGCAAGGCTTTCACAGGCCAGAGCAGATCTACCACAAAGGCAGTTCTTCAGGACCCATAAATTGTGCTTTGTGCCCCTGCAAAGACAGGAAACAAAGACAGAGAGGGGACTGGGCAGTGATTTTTCAATGTAACTGTGGGCATTGCTATGCATATTTCAGGAAAACTTATTTAGAGATTGGAATAGATGTAAACAGAACTTTCAAGTACCACAAGCCTAAGTCCTTGCCCAAAGAGGTTACAATTCAAAATGGCCTAATTGGACACGGGAACAAAGAGTAAAGTGGCCCGGGCTGACAGTCACAATGTGTCTGGAATTAGAATTGGCGTCATCGGAGACTGCCTGCAGGAGGTCTAGGGCAGACCAGAGTTGGAGGAGCAGTCTGAGGAAAAGGAGGTGGGAACTATGAGCCACCAGCAGAAGGAAAGAAGAGAAGAGCAGAAACTGTGGTTAAGCAAGAAGAGTCAGAATCACACCACGGCGGGGGGGGGGGAAGATTTTTCAAAGCTGCCTCGTTAGGAAAGAGCAAATGGAGTGGAGAAAAGTGACCCTCCTGGAAATGGCAAGAAAACCAGAAGGCAGCTGGCTTCAGGAACAAGAAGTGGGCCTAGAGGACACAGGTGCCTATCATGTACAAACCGTGGGAGCACCCAGAGAGGGCCTGGTTCCAGCCACCGTGACACATGGAAGAGGAGAGGGGAATGGAAGCAATTGCAGGCCAGCTTGACAGTGTCATCTTCCTGCTTAAACCCTTCAAAGGTGTCCCATGGCTCTTAGGGCAAAGTCTGACTCCACACCACAGCTTACAAGACCCTGAATGTTCTGGCCTCTGTCAACTTGTCAGTCTTGTGTTTTCCCACCATCCTGTGTTCTGGCTCAGAGCACCTCCTTTCAGTCCCTTGAACAAGTAAATCATGTTCTCTCTCACCTTCAAGTCTTTTTACATGCTGTTCCTTCTGCTTGCAGCATTCTCCCTCTCCACCTTCTTTACCTGTCTAATTCCTACTCATGTTTCAGGTCCCACTTAAAATGTCCTTTTCTCCAGGAACTGTAGGTTTAATTACAATCCTTGACACCTCATACATTCCCTATGGTGACACTCACCGCACTCTTTGGTAGTTGTTTACTTTTCTATCTCTCATAATCTGTGAGCCCAAATGGGATGGGTACTATGTCTGCCTTGCTCACCATTGATTACCCAGTGCCTGACACAGAGTTGGTACTCAATAAATATTTTGCATAAAAGAACAAATGGAAGCAAGCAAATGAATTGAATACATTTAGTGCAGGCACAGCTTGCTGAATGCACCATCTAAACCAAGCTTTGTCCTAACAGTAGTAAGCAAGACAACCATGTTCCCTGTCCTCCTTTGAGCCCGCTGTCTAGTCTAGTGTGGGCACAGACAGGTACATGAAAGATTCTGGTATAGTAAGTACTCAAGGATAGATGCAGAGTTCTCGGGGAAGGGGGGCAGAGAAGAAGAAATGGAAAGGTCCCATGGAGAGGAAACTATTTTAGCTGGGCTTTGGAGGTCCAGTAACCCTTTAGCAGACAAAGAAAGGGGAGGAAGGATATTTCTAGAGGATAAAGTAGCTGGGGCAAAGAAAAGAATGGAAGGTATTCAGAGGACAGCAAGGAGATTGGTGTGAGGTGGGGATGAAAAGTAAGCAGCAGCCAGATCACAGAGGGTCATATACGCCTAAACTGAACTTTATCCCACAGTCACTGGGGAGACATATACAGTGTCTGATCAGGGAAGTCACATAAAAAGAGCTGTGCCTTGGTTCATGGATGGACTGCCATGAGAGAACAGCCTGCCCTCTTGGTAATCTTTGGTCTCTAAGCCCCAAGGCTGGCAGAAAATGCACTAAGGAGAATCTACATTTCATGGTCTATAATCTAAAAATTTATACATGCTTATCAAATTACAGAGGGTATAGAAAGGATAATTACGGGGCATGTTGGCTAAATCCTGCAATACTCAAAATGAGAGGGGCTGGGTTGGACCCAGATCTGTGATACATCTTTACCGATACAGACCAAACACAAAGAAGGGCTGCATTAGAGGCAGAGGTGATATGTTTCAAATGGATATAGTGCAAATGGCAGGGCACAGGAGAACAGGTTAAGTTTCAGCTCCAGCTCTCCCTCTGGCTTGCTGTGCAACCTTGAGCAAGTTCTTTGTCCCCTCTAGGCATCGGTTTTCCCTGCTAAGCCTTTTTAGTGTCAATGCCCTTTGGTTTTATGGAAACAGAGATGACTTTTGGGGGATGCTCCACCCCAACACACTGCTAAACTTTGTACAAAAGAGACAAAAGTGGCCCTTTCTCTGGGCACAATACTTTCCTTAGTTAGAAAACTCTTCAAAGAAATTTACAAGTCTTTTCTGTCTATTAAGTAAAGGGCATCCCTACACAGTTGTTTGATAGTCCTGGACCCACAAAGTACTCATATAAGTGGCTGGAAAGGCCACCAATCTAGCTAAGTGAGGCGTATCTTACTGGCAAAGGACCAATGAAGAAGAATGTGGCTTTCAAGATTGCAAAGTACATTACGGGGACCCTAATCATTCAGCAAGAACCAGAATGGCTCCCATCGACAGAGTGATGGTGGTGGTCTTGAAGCCACCTGTTCTCCATGGACCAAACAAAACTCTCTAAAGGTGACCTTAACCTAGAAGAGACTTAAGAGACTACAGGTGGAGGGGGGAGGTACATGAATAGTTGAGTAACCTGATTGTTATGCTTGGTAGAAAAGAGATGACTTTCAGGAATAGTTCCTTTTTGCAATGATGTCTCCAGTTTGCTAGGGTCGCCATAACAAAGTACAACAAACTGGGTGGCTTAAACCAACAGAAATGTATTGTTTCAGAGTTCTAGAGGCTACAGGTCTGAAATCAAGGTGCAGACCAGGTGCTGTGCTCCATCTGAAACCTGTAGGAGAGAATCCTTTCATACTTCTCCTGGCTTCCAGTGGTTGCCAACAATCTTTTTTGTTCCTAGGTTTGTGGCGGTATCATTCCATCTCTGCTTCTGTTGCATGGCCATCTGGGGTCTCTGTTTCCAAGTGACTGTAGCCAAATGTCCTCTCCTTATAAGGACACCTAGTCACATCGGATTAGGACCCACCCTAATCAAGTTTGGCTCCATTTTAGCTAATAACATTTTCAAAGACCCTGTTTCCAAATAGGATCACATTCATGGGACTGGGGGTTAGGATCTCAACGTATCTTTTGGGGGGACACAATTTAGCCCGTAACAGATGATGACAAGTAATTGAGCAGGTTCTCTCAGTCAAGAGTTTCTCAAAGTCATTTCAAAGGGACCCTACATTGTGGAGACTACTTCAGACACCTCAGATGCCCAGAGAACACCAATAGATTTGACACAGAAGTCTCTAAAATAGTTTAAAGAACTGGTGTGTTTATTCTTCCATGAATGAAACCCTCATAGCCTGATGATGGGTACACCAATCTAAACCTGACTTATTTACTAGCAAATAATACATGGCATTAGCTGGTCCCCACATGCAATTTTGTCCTTGCCTGCTTGATGCTTTAATAAATTATCCCAATCAAGGGGGTCAGCAGACATTGTGGGACCATATTTGCTTTCCATATTCTCACATTCTGCTGTGAACAATCACTTTCCATTGAGGGCCTGTGATGATCCTGTAATTTTTAGTTTCTGGGGGACTGGATATATGTTTGTCTTGGCATTCTATAACAGGAAACTTTCCTCCGACTTTTTTTTGCTCACAATTTAAAGTTCTGGGAATATTTTGAAACAGGCCCCTGACTGAGACAATATTTCTATTGTAAGGGAGTGTATCAGGGACGGTTCTCGTGAGTATAAGCCTTCTCCTTCCCCAGCAGTATTTTTTTTAGACAATGAAAGAGGCTTTATTTGATTGGTCATATTTCTATCAATTCCCCAGATGCCAAGAGAAATGTGACAGTGCATGAAACACACTCCTCTTGTGTTGACAATCCAGCAACCCCTTAAGAGGCCGTTTCTTCTGCCAAACAGTAAACTGCATGCTGCTAGGAGAAAGAGGAACGTAGCCTGGGGATGGCCCCAAGGACAAGAGTTTATAGTGACAGTCATGCTAAGGTCAAAGGGAATTTCTTCTGGGTCAAGGGGGTGGGAAAGGACCTGGAAGGTGAGTCTTAGACCACCCAAAGCCAGAACTTCAAGAGCACTCATGATTTCCTGTAACCAGCTTGATCTGCAAGCGAAGGGAGCTCTCATAAGTTCCTTATGAGTTTTCAAAAGCCAACAATGGGGAATGTAAGGGTAGTTCAGTGGTGGAATTCTCATCTGCTGAGCTGGAGACCTGGGTTTGATTCCCAGTCCATGCACTTCCCCCAAACAAACAAACAAGTAAACAAAAGAAAGAAAAACAAACAAAAATTCAACAAATGATGCTGCAATAACGGGACACTCACATGGAAAAAGAATGAAATGTGACCCCTGCCATTCAGCATACAAAAAAAAAAAGCCAACAATGATATGTAAACAAAAGTGACCCACACCTTTGAGGTCCCTCACCATCCTTGGTTCCTCTGCTTAGGTCAGTATTGCATTAGCAGAATCCAACACTCCTTATAAGCTACTTCTATTTTCTTAGGCCTCCATGCTACATGCTATTTTTGCTTCTTTTTTTTTTTCCACAAATCAGGACCCCAATGTCAATATTTGGAAATGAGGCAGCACATTAACTCTCATGATCATAACATTCTTTTTATTTTGAGGAAAATATTAAATCTTTTGTGATGCCTTCAAAAACAATTTGATAAACCAAGTCACCACTTGCCCACTTGATAGCTATTTTCACTCTTTATCACTGAAAGGAAACCATGAGGAAACTCATGATTTCACTGTCTTATTTCAGGGTTATGGGAAATTTAAAAGTGAGACTCTTATCCCATATTGTTTGCTTTTTTAAAAAAGATTGCATATGACCCAGTGATTCCACTCCTAAGTATATACCCAAGAGAATTGAAAACATAGGTTCACAAAAGCTTGTATATGAATGTGTATGATAGCATTATTAACAATAGACAAAGGAAGCAACACAAGTGTCATCAACAGATGAATGGATAAACAAAATGTGGTCTACCAAACAATAGAATATTTTTCCGCCATACGAAAGGAGTGGCGCAACATAAACAAACCTTGAAAACATTATGCTGAGCAAAAGAAGCCAGATAGAAAAGGACAAATATTGTATGATTCCTTTTACCAAAGTGTCCAGAAGAGGCACATCCATAAGTACAGAAAGTGGCTTAATAGCTTGAGGGATAGGAGGAGGGGGTTGCAAAGAGTGACTGCTTAATGTGTACAGGGTTTCCATTTGAGCTCAAAAATTCTAGAACTAGATAGTGGTGATTGTTGCCCAAGATCGTGAATGCACAGAGTGCCAATGAATTATACACTTTAAAATGGTTAAAATGGTAAATTTTATGTTATGTGCCTGTTCTAGTTTGCTAGCTGCCTGAATGCAATATACCAGAAACGGAATGGCTTTTAAAAAGGGGAATTTAATAAATTGCTAGTTTATAGTTCTAAGGCCAAGAAAATGTCCCAATTAAAATAAGTCTATAGAAATGTCCAGTCAAAGGCATCCATCCAGGAAAGATACCTTGGTTCAAGAAGGCCGATGAAATTCACGGTCTCTCTCTCTCAAGGGAGAAGGCACATGGCGAACACAGTCAAGGTTTCTCTCTTGGCTGGAAAGGCACACGGTGAACATGGTGTTATCTGCTAGCTTTCTCTCCTGGCTTCCTGTTTCATGACGCTCCCCAGGAGGCACTTTCCTTCTTCATCTCCAAAGGTTGCTGGCTGGTGGACTCTGCTTTGTGGCGCTACAGCATTCTCTGCTCTCTCTGAATCTCCTTCATTCTCCAAAATGTTTTCTCTTTTACAGGACTCCAGAAACGTCTCAAGACCCACCCAAGTGGGTGGAGACATGTCGTCACCTAATCCAGTTTAACAACCACTCTTGATTTAATCACATTTTCAGGGAGATAATCTGATTAGTTTCAAACATATAGCATTGAATAGGGATTATTCTACCTTTACGAAATGGGATTTAGATTAAAACACGGCTTTTTTAGGGGACATACATCCTTTCAGACCAGCACAGTGCCTTTCACTGCAATAGAAAAAAGTCAAAAAAGGGATGAATTATTTGTGATTCCTTTAATGGGATTGAAGAGAATTAAATTACTTCAGACATTTTAACAAGCTAAGAAATTAAAAAGTGTGAGAGTGTCCATTCTAGCTATAACCCCAAAGAGTGGGCACAGTGAGTCCTTAATCCTTTGTGCCCCAGTTTCTTCAGGTATAAAAATGAGGTTCCTAATGCTGGCGGGCAGTGATGATTCAAAGTATCGTGGTCAGACTCTGAGGAGGACAGTGAGGAGGCCTCTGGGCAGTGGCATTTTGAAGGGTTTCAGCTTACCCTTCTGAAATATGACCTAGCTCATGTTTGTCCAGAGCTGGGATCCATGGGCTTGTGACTAGATCCAAAAGAAGTAGAATGACTGTGGCTTTAAATCTTTCCATTTATACATGAACTACTCTCGTTGCTATAATGCTTATGTTAATAGATGTAAAATAGCATTGTCTCCTTAATTCATAGGTCTTCAGCTCTTCCTTGCTTGCAAGTTCAGCTAGCCGAAATGTAGGTTCAGATGGAGGAATGAGGAAAGCCAGTTGAGTTTGACTTTAGAAGAAAATGTTCAAAGAAGTTTTCAGAGTTAAAATTAGCAAAGTCAAAGATGATAAAGTACTTCACCCTCAGTTTTCAACCATTTTAGTCATAGGAGATATCCACATTGGATTTTTTCCATTGAGAGTTGGGGCTACATTTGCAGCTGTGGGTTCAGATCTCTGGCCTTTATTCTGGGGCAGCCTTAGCCTTGACACCTGTTCTAAAGGTGCTGTTTGAGGCCACAAATGAGACATCATTGGCTGACACCCACCAACAGTCATTCTGAGGGAGTTCTCGAGCCCTTTGTGGAACCAGCTGAGAAGCAAATAAACAAAGACATTATAGGATTGATGTCTCACATTACCCTGTGAAGTAGACTTTATGTTTCTGTTTTATGGATAAGAAAATTAAGGCTGAGATAAGTCAAGTAATTTGCCAAACATCACACATCAGTAACTAGAAAGGCAGTGTTTCTAACCCAAGTCTGTGGAATACCAGACACCATGTTCTTTCTCATGACCCACTTTTCCTAGAAATAGTAGGACTGAATCTTTTCAATGATGTCTTGCAATTGGAGAGGTATTACAATCGAAAGAAATCTCAAGAGATCAACTAATCCACCTGCCTCTTTTCACAAATGAGAAAATTGAAGTTCAAATTGCATAAGTGATTTGCCCGAGGTCACAGAAAATGATTGGCAGAGTTAGAACAAATAATGAAAGTTTGCAGGCCCAGGAGGGACCATCCCTAGGAAACCATCTCACCACCCCCACACTGCTTAGAAGTGGGAGAGAAGGGAACTGGCAGCAGAGGCTTCTGACCTCTGACCCAGGGCTAATCCTCCTCTAGCAGGAGTATTTGACCTGGATGGGGAAAATTTTAAATTGATATTTTCACCACCTTCTAAGAAGAACTTAGGATTTCCCTGCAGTTAGTAAATGTAGGCAATAAACCACTTTAGTCTTAACAGCATCTGTGATTTGTTACCAAAAAAGTTAGAGATATTTCCAAATCACATTGGAATTGTTGCAGACACTCTGAAACATCATTTATATCCATTACAGATAAAGAAGTACATATACAACCATATCAAAAACTTGTTTTTTAAAAAATTGATAATTGTTTTGCAATATTATGAGTTTCCTTGTAATCCCGTGAACTTTATTTTATGTATTCAAAAAGTATTTTCTCATAAGGGCCTAAAGGCCTCACCAGACACCAAGGAGCCTAAGGCACAAACCAGGGGACCTCCTGCCCCATAGCAAACAGCATTCTCCCTTCAGGCAAGCCTAAACTCCGAGTACGAGCAGTTCAACACAAACTTGTCATCAGAGCTGTACGATTCAGAGATATTCTGAAATAACAGACCACTCATGGGCTTGGTTCAACGAAGAAGTAGCAGTGTGGTTGAAGGAACTGGAATCACGTCATCAGTCAACACCAAACCTCAGCCAAGAAGTTCAGTCCTTTCCCTTAAGTAACCCCACAGGTCGATGGCTACAAGAGCTGGGCTGCTATTCCACTGGCTTATATGGGCTGGGTTCCTCACCTCAGGACAGAGCAAGTTCTGGTTCTTCATTTTAACAAGAAAAGACTGGCCCTGGATTTGTGCAGAGAGCAGGACATCAAAATAGCTTGCCAAACGCACATGGATCCATCAAATCCTTCCACCAATGCTAGATGTTAGGGGTGGGTATGGGGAATGCACCTAACTCTGGATACTTGAAGAACTTTCCTCATTCCTGCATCATCACCATCCATGCTGCCCCCTCTTTTCCTCTTTACAGAATCTGTGTATATTGCAATTGGTCACTGGGAGAAACTAGAGGGCATTGCCTGGGATGAACTTAAAACTGTGAAAAATGTGCATCCACCTTCAACTATTTTTAGTCCAAGAAATAGTGCTTTGTCCAGGCATTAATTCAACATGTGGTTGAGATCACTACGTGTGTGATTATACCAGGATCCACATGTGCATACACCATTTCCCCATCTAGATAAAAAATGCTAACATTTCCATACAGAAGAACTGCACACAGGGTCAGAATGCAGCAGTAGTTTACTGTAAAGTGAGAGGAGTGGCCGTGAGGAATGGTACTCTACAGATTACACAGCACATCATGAACACTATTCTCATTTCATCTCCACGACAATGTCTGGGAGGTAGTATTTTAGAGAGACAAGAAAACTAGGTCACAAGCCTTGTGTAAGACAGTCAAAAGCAGAGGACTTGAACTTAGGTCTCTTCTCACCAGGGCTGTTCACATTGCCTAAAAGCTCCGGGTTATCTGAAGTCTAATGATAGAGCTAGGTGAGGGGAAGGCAGGAATAACCCTGTCCTGGGAGTGGATGACATTCTTTTCCAAATCCCAAAATGTGTGTGTAGTGACATGCCCAAAGGTAGCCCTGGAGATCAGTCCTTTCGGTGATCATATTTCAGCTTTTCCCCTTTTCCCTTTCCCAATTGAATACACATGGAGGATCCTAATGCCCCACCTACAGATCCTTTTGGAAAACCAGAGAATTGGCTTTGCTCCCTTGGGACACAACTTCCCAGACCAGCAACAGAGGGCAAATTCCCATTCCAAGACTCTTGGGACACACACTCTCTGGGGCCAAGGAAGGGCAAAGTCTGCTGGGAAGGATTCCATAAATGTTCCCCTAGAAGCAATGAAATGAGTGACAGAGTAACTGAAGGGCATATTGTTAATAGGTGCCTGCCAAATTTTGTCTCTCGAAGTATCTGGGTTTCTCATGGCAGTCTGATTTTGGACGTGTCCAGAATATACCTTTAAAAATTCAACTGCTGGCACAATTACAAGTTAGGTGACCATCCGTCATTTAGGGAAACAACTGCCTAATTGCATCCCTAACTGAGAATTTGCAGATGTGTTCAATATATGCAAACAAGGCCACTCGGAGCCATGACCAAGGACCTCATTATCACATTATCAAATCCTGACACAGCAACTAAAGGGAGGCCTACAAGCTTTCCCCAAGATTAGCCTTTCTGGCATGGGCAAGGAGGGAGAGCTTGAGAGAGAGAACACCGTGCTCCCTTCCCAGAGCCTCAAATTCCTCATCTCTTAGGAAGTATGGAGATGATAACATTTGACCCTACCTTACTTGATTGTATGAGGATTAAATAAATTATTGCATGCAAAGTACTTATTGTGGCACCTGGCATTCAATAAGTGATAGCCATCATTCTTGTATGCATCATCTCATTAAACCTATCTGTTTGCCTTTAACTATCTAAAACCCACAGGCCCAAGTAGTTCAGAAGTGAGCTTTGAAAGACAGAAAAGCAGCTCCTGAGAGCTAGGAGCTGGCTGGCACTCACAGCCAGATCTTGGTGCTGTCTTGTTGAATGTAAATATTTTTATAGAACATCGACATCAGACAAGGCCATTCTGCGACCCTGCCAGATCAAGACAAAATCTAGACTACTTATCATCACATCTGAACAGGGGCAAAATATGAACTTAATCCAGACCACAAAAATGACCAAACATCCCAGTATCCTGGCTAATATGATTAACTGCTAATTTTTTAAACTTTATCCTGATACAGCAACCAGGAGGGAACCTGCAAGTCTGAAGATTTTCCTGACAAGCTGTCCTAGTGTGGGCAGGGAGGGAGGGAGAGTGAGAAAGAACAAGCCACATTCCCTTCCTGGAGACTGAGCCAGCCTCGCTTACTGCAAGAGAGGATGCTTCAAGGCAGCAGGCATGGAAGGAGAAAAGGAGAGCAGCTGGCTCCCCACATCCTCAGGTCTGGGTGAGACAATCCTGGTTCAGCACATGTGAAGTTTGTCCAGGTCAGTCACAGCCTTCACTACTCATGCATTGCACTGATTGAAATGTGTCCACGGCTCCTAGTCTGAACTGCTTGCTCTGCCCACAAACCTGCATGTGAGCATGTGATTTTTAAAAATTGATGGCAAAGCCCAAGATCTGGTCCAAACCATCGTCTCTTCTCTTTTATGGTCACCAAAGGAATTGGGGGAAGGGTTTCACTTGCCCACACCTCTCAATACTATGATCAAAGTTGTGGGTTGGTCGGATACCTGCTGCCTGTTAAACCTGACAAAGCAAAGAATTCGGGAATGAACTTGTCAAAAGAGGAGGTAGAAGCAGGGAGAGAAGAGACTTCTTTGAAAGCACACAGGAAATTAGGACCAAAAATGAGACTAGAACCCAGGCGTCCTGGCGCAAGGACAGAGATACTTTCTGCTCACCACTTGTTTAATATGAAATTCACATCATGACCCCCCTAAGTAAATAGTATGTGTCATGGATTCTTGACAGAGCTGTGTTGCCTCTGCCCTCCTCCCCTCCCAAACTTGTCCTGAGGACTCCTCAGCTACACTTCAATTCCAATTAATACTTGCTGGATGAAATTTCCTGTACCCATCTTGTCCAGAAGATTCCTCAAGTTAATGGCATTAGAAAGGTACCCACACTGATGATGGCTGGAGATGGCAGAATCTCGTGGCAGGTAAAGCCATAAAAATTCAAACCAGCCTTCCCTAGGTGTAAATACAAAACTCCTCTGGGAACTTATCCGGAGGGTGAGTGTTTCTATAACCCTGAGTTAAAATCCGAATGATATTATTTGGAGCTATACAAGTATAAACTAATAAATAACACATAAAATAGAACAGCACTTTATGAAGAAGGCTCATCCTATATTTCAAGCATTTTCCTGCTCTTAAACCTGTTATTTAATATGGACACTTTTAGCCACAAAATTTCTAGAGTTTATTCAATATCTTTTATGTGCTTTACAAGGTCATTAGAGAATTTATTTGCTCTTTCCCTTACAGATTGGAAGGTGGGCAGTGATATATGAGGTTTCCCATTTTATTTATTCACCAAACTGTTCCAGATGTGATCCCATCATTTATCCACTGACACATCAAACCTGCTGGGTGCCCCGCACACTGACCTCCTCCCCACGTTTACTTTCATGCTCTTAAAGTTATAGCAGGGCTCACTTCGATGGGAAGACAAGAGAATTGCTATTTGGGGAGAGGTGGCAGCAGGAGGGAGGCGATCGAACTTCAGTAATAAAAAAATTTAATTGCTCCGCTACAGTTTGAAAACGATATCCAGGTGGAAAACTAACTCGGTACCATTCCCCAAAACCATTGCTTCCTGTTTGCCCTCCATGCAGGGCTGCATGGCTCAGATTTGGAATGCGCATGATTTAAATAAACTGGATGGAGCAGGTACTAAATCATTTTCCCTTTCTACCAGTGATTTGTCACCGTAATAAGCATTCTGAGGGCGATAGACCTTTTATTACTACACACTGTTAAGCAGGAAGGAGGCTGCAATGGATTCCTGGCACTCTTTAGGGAAAATAATTACCCCATGCAGACATTTTTTTTAATATCGATTTAATAGAAAGAGTTATATTTAAACCTAAGTGCTTATTCTGTGCAAAATATGAAACATTGTTACGTTTGTGTTGGATAGGATAATGGTGACTCATTCCATGACAGCACAGTCCCTGAAATGTGATCCACAGTTTCCCAAACACCTTCCAACTTATTTGTTTTGGTGGGAGCAAAGAGGTGAAGAGGGGTTTCATTTGGTGAGCTGCCCCATAATACCACAGTTTTACATTTACTACATAGAAATACTAATCCTACCATCTGATATTTGAAAAGCATACTTTAATTGGCCAAACGGTGTGATACACATTATCCTGTTTGATTCCCACACCTCAGGGGCTTTCAGTGCTGTATTTATTAGCACCCTCTTCCAGAGGAGGAGACTGAGGCTCAGAGAGACTGGTGTGGGAATGCAAAAAGTATATAGAGAACTGGCACTGTTACTAGGGTTGCCAAGTTTAGAAAAAAAATTAGTATATTGCATGGGATATACATGTACTAAAAACTAGTCATTGTATATATGAAATTCAAATTTAACTGGAAGCCCTGTATTTTATCTGGCAACCCTAAATGTAGTGGGACTCTAACATGAGAAGTCTTAAACTCCTCCTTGTCCCCACCCAAAAAGAAAGTTATGAGTTCCATATGATCCCATGGTGAATAAAACAACAGAGATGGGAATTGAGGTCATTTCAGTTGCCTCTTAGCTGTGGGCAGGACCACAGCATGCTCAACCCAGCTGGAGCAGAAAATGGCTCTCTCAGGGCTTTGGGGTCCCCACATTCAGGAAAATGCAATGAACCAAGAACGGTCATTGCCTGGCATCTGCAACACTTACCCCTGAAGAGTGTCATGTGAACCCAACCCAGACCAACAACCACAGTTTCCAAATGGATGGTTTTCTTAGATGGGGCATAAGAAAATGTGCTAAGTCACATGCATAAATACAAAAACATATCTCAAACAATGCAATACCATTTTTTTCTTAGCAGATTGGCAAAACACCTGGTGCAGGTGAAGGTGAGGGAAAAGAGGCCTCATACTTCCGATGAGAGTGGAAGTAGAAGCAAGCTTTCTAAGGATCGATTTGGCACTATACCATGATTTAAAACTCCCATAGCCTTGGACCCAGCAATTCCACACTGCTACAATCTTACTTGCCCATAACACCACCCAGGTAGAGGATTGCACAGTCCAGTCCTCAGTGTAGCCCTAGCCATTTGGCCTAAAGGTTGGGCCAGATAAAATGCAACATAACCTGTTTCCACAGCAGGAGCGAGAACACCACCATTAGCACCAGACATTGGGCTCAATTCTTTACTTATTTCTTCTCCGCATTATTTGATTTACTCCTATAAATTCAATACTGTTATTATCCCCATTGTGCTCAGGTGAAAACTGAGGCTTGAAGAAGTTCAGTGGCTCACTCCAGATCACAAACTTGTAAGTGGAGGAGTAGGAATTTGATCCCAAATGTTTTACCCTAAAGTCTGTTTTACTACCCCCCTTCCTACTTCTGCTCTAAGAGAGAGTGAGGAGAGAACCATAATGATAGACTCCCAAGGGAATGCAGTAAATAGATGCTCCTCTTCCCAACTGAATTAACGTATTTTCCATCATGGTTCAGCTGCTCAGAACTGAGTTCCCAGCGAACTTCCTGGGATAAAGGAGACAAATGAATAAATGCATCAATAATAGCAGATTTCCGCTCACCAACATAATCCGTTCCATTAGGTTTCAATCAAAATGTGTAACAATCTTGTTTTATTTTTTTTTATTTTTGTAGTCAAGTCATTTCATCAAAAGCAAATGACAGCTGAATGGTATAAAATACAAATTTGGAGATATCAGATTGAGGAGACAATGAAGACATTTTGAAGGACTGACACTACTGTGAGGTGATAAAGAAAATTTATTTTTAAAATGTTTCAGTTACATGATTAACCCTAAAGATAAGAAAGATGTAACCTTGTTAAGGTGCTTTGTTATTTTATGCAGTGAAAGATGAATGACTTTAATGAGCAGGCATTGAAACATTTTGACTCTATTCCCAAGCAAAAAGGAAAAGAAAACTGGTTACTGAGCACATACAGTATGCAAGGAAGACACCTTGTGTGTCTCTAAGAGCCTGCAGCTGGCGGCCACCCATGCACCAGTTGTCCAAAGTCATTGTCCTGCTCTGCCCACAGCGAACAAAGACACATCCTAAGCTGCAAATTGGGGTGACCTGCAGAAGTGCAAAAGTTTTAGACTAGGATTCGATTCAATTTTGACTGGTGGCATCTTGGGCAAGTGTCTTTATTTCTCCAGACCTCAATTTCCTCATCTGGAATGTGAACATAATAATGTCTGTCTTCTACCTCACGGGGCCATTACTATGTTCAAAGTAGAAATCACAGAGGTGAAGGAATGTCACAAAATTAAAAGCATGACATGTATGCCTGGTGCTGTAGTAGTGAGGCAATTATCCTGGAAAGGACAAACATCTGCCTCAGTTCTGCGAAAGCTGGCTTCATAAGCTTGGAAAAGTCACTCACTGACTTTTCCAGGATTTCTTGCGGGGGCAAGAACCACAGGGCCGAATGTGGCTACTACTCAGGCTATGAACCATTTAAAAATAGTGACTTCAACTTGAAACTGCTATGTCCTCAGAAAAATTTTCCTTAGAACTAAACTCCAATTCTTTGTAGAGGGTGTCATTTGTCAGTGGTGCCAGGCTCATGCTTGACTCCAAGCTGCCTGGAAGAACAGGGAGTTGGGTGCTAACTGTTCCAATTCATAGGACTCTCACTTCCCAAAGTACCCAAGGAGAAAGCCTCTTTGAATGGCCACAATTATCATTTCCTTTTTATGTCTATTAACTTAGATATAACTGATATACAGTAAACTGAGTTTATTTAATATGCACACTTATTTTTGAATCAACAAAATGCTTTGATTGTTATAATGCTTTTATATTATATCTGCTTCACCTGTTAAGTCATCTTTTTATATACATTTCTTCATTGAAGATTTCTATTTCCTCATTTCAATACTGCTCCGAAGTACTTGGATTTTTTCAGCTGTCTACTTGGTATTTACGTTTTCAGTCTGGTTTGGGTAAAATAGAAGCATTTGTGCATTTAGTTTTTCTTCATATGTGCAGAGAGTAGTGCATTTCTAGTTTTGGCTTG
Organism: Myrmecophaga tridactyla; assembly: GCA_004026745.1. NCBI lineage: Eukaryota > Metazoa > Chordata > Mammalia > Pilosa > Myrmecophagidae > Myrmecophaga > Myrmecophaga tridactyla. The sequence continues at coordinate 81,298 of PVIY010005288.1, forward strand.
TGTCAGCTCTATAATAATATTTTGAGGTCTATTTGTAAGCCTTTAAATCCATGTGATTTCATTTGCCATTAAAAACCCCTGAAACCATTGTTCAACTACACATCGAATTTCCTGAATTCAGTAGGTTTTCTTCAGGCAATAAATTAGGTAATAAAACACTCCTACGCACACTGAATGGTGTAAGAATTTAGCTATTACACTTTGCTTTTTTTGGTTCTATCATTAATATAACATTTCAGAGTGTACTCCCAATGCCAACCAGCCGGGAGCCTGTGTCCCTTTCAGGGCTGTTGTGAGAATTGCATGCAGCCATGAAGAGACAATCCTTGGTTCTCCATACATGGCTGTCCATGCACAAACATTCATTTTTATTCATGCCACTCATATTATTGGCAACAGGAATACAACTTTCAGTTTCGATGGCCAAAGATGGTGACACAAAGGAAGATACTGTCCTGTTAAATCTGGTGTGATGGGTGCCCCTCTCAGGTCACAAGTGCACATTTCTGCAAAGATTCCTCTTGCTTTAGAGCCAGGAGCTTTTGTCATGTTCAGTTATTCACCAATTCAGGTGAATATGACCCAATCTCTGTTGCCCTATAGCCACACATGATACAAAACCATTTCACTTGAAGCAGGTGAATGGTGATGAAATACATGCTTGAAAAGTGACACATGGGGATATAGGTAAAGTGATTCTGTGGAGGAATAGTAGAACCTGGGAACACCCAGGCATTCATGAGGGATTCGGCCTAGCCAGAGGCCAGAAAGCCTTTGTAAAGCCAGCCCTCCACCTTATGGCTTTGTTGTCCAAGTACAAGTTGTTGCAGCACCCAGGTGAGAGATTGGCAATGGTGGCCCTGACTCAGGCAGCTAGCAGTAGGGACCAACAGGAGAGCATCAATATGAGCGCTACTACGAAAATGGCCACAGAGCACCTCAATCCCTCATCTGCATTTACAAAATTCAACTTGCTCTGAACATGGAACGCTTTTCTTTAATTCATTTTGTGGCAAAGCCTGACCTGAACTGAAGGGCTATTTATATTCTTCATGCATCCTACCTAATACAACTCTTCATATGTTTTACTACAGAAATATCACTTGTTTGACTTGCGGAAGCTGTTCTTGAATATTGCATATGATGGCATATGCAATGGATTACGTTTCTAAAATTTGAAATTTTAAAAGAATTCTGAAACACAACTGGCTCCAAAGATTTCAGGTAAGGCATGGTGGACACCAACAGCATCGTGAACAAAAGGTGGGTTCTGGAACCAGATGACCTGGTTCCTAGTCCAATTCTACCATCTAACTGCTCAGCAACTTCTGGTAAATCACTCCATGCTAAGCCTTGGTTTTCTGGTGAAAGCAACAGTATCTATCTCGTCAGTTTGTCGTGAAAATTAAGTGAACAGATAAACATAAAGTGCCTAGAAGGTGCTTGATGTTATGAATAGTTGCCTGGGGCAACTGACATAAGCTGGATTTCTCAGGATGTAGACCCTAGGATCTTTCAGTCCTTATTAGAGGTGGATTCTATAGGATCTGGATGCTGGAAGAGAGAAGAGAAGCATTTCCTGGTCGAATTAACCACACTGCCATCACTTGGGACTATAATATTCAAGACCTGATCTGTTCTTTGGGTTCTAGACTTGACTTTCCTATGAACTTACTCTGTGCCCTTGAGCAAGTCATTTGCCCTCTCTGGACCTTTGGAACATGAAAGGGTTAAATTAAAGCTAGATGATTTCTAAAGCCCATCCACCTTGAACACACTGACTCCAACAGGGGCATATTGTGAAAGAACAATTCTGGTCAGGGATTTGAGAACCTCTCAATTGCTAATTCATGGGGCTAAGGCAACAAAATCCTTTTTTATGTAACCCAGAGCTCTGTCCAGGGCCAGGCCAGAGCAACAGATGGACAGACCCAACTCCTAGACGCTTGTAATTGATCAGGACACATTGTAATGAAGTAATTTTCTTGTCTTCATTCTCCATGTCAGCAGGGGCCTGTCTGCCACGCAGGGAGGGTGACAGAGTAATCTGAGCCACAGCTGAAAACCTGCTTTTTCTCCACAGTTATTTAGCCTGCCATGAGTTGTGGCAGGCAGTGGGAAAGAGTCCAGACAAGCAGGAGAATTTGGCTGCTCTCAAAATATCATACAGGAACTTTAAAAATTGAACTGATTTATGCTTTGTAATGTTTTCAATAATGTGAAAATTAAGTCTGAGTTTGAATCTAGGTTTAGGGAGAAATTTTATATGTTACCAGCCATGAAAGAGCCACAGAAAAATCTCATCGTGTGAAAATGTTCCCTCTGCTGTACCATGAACTGCACTTTGCATAAATGATGGATTCTGGGGAAGAATATGTAACATACATTACTTTACAGCATCAAAGAATACTCATAGTTAGTTACCCAGAGGTCTGAAAACACCTCTGGCTTATGAATGTTTGGGTTGGCATGAAAGCATGGCCCCTGCAGGCCTGTCTTACAAGCCCTGCAGGTTCAAGGTGTTGCCAGGTGAACTTCACATAAAATTGAACCTTCTCATGTGAGGCATGGACATTCCAGGTTCATCATCGTCCCCAAGCCAGACTCTTCATTAGGAAACAAACCCCATTCCCTGCTGAAAACTATTAGAAGAAACCACCCCACCCCTGCATTATTAATGATCAACTTGTGTCACTCCAAGTAGCTGAGCTAGTGGTCCATTTTTATGCACAAAGATCCCAGTCACAATCGTATCCAGTTCATCTGTCGCTCGGCTGGTGATTTTAAAGGGTAATGCAAGACTGGAATAAATACAGAACTTGTGCTTTCAAAGCATTTCCTGACCAATGAATTCATTTCCCTTCACAGAAAATCTTAGGTAGGTAAGGCAGGTGCTATCATCCCTTGCACTCAAAGAGAAGTGTCTTAAAGCCTAAAGCCACCCAGCCAAGCAAGGACAGAGGCAAATGGTTCAGCTCCTCATCTCAAGCTTTTCCCACTGACCTCATACCCTTTTGAAGGATGGCTTGGCACAACATCAGCCAGGTTTCCACTGGTGAATAACCCATTCCCACAGAGCCTCTAGATCTTAGACTGCTTAGGACTGTGGCCCCCTACCTTTTCCAATAGGTCTGCAATTTAAAAACTGGATTCTGATGAGAAGTATCTGGGGTCTGATAAAGGCTAATTACAGTTAAGGAATATGAAAATTGGGAACTTAGGAGAAGATTGGCTTCTGCTACTGCCTGGGCAGAATAATCGAGAAATTAGCAGAAAGTGATGGTGACCATAAAGAGGCACTAGAGGATAATTGACTATTAAAATTAAAGATATGCTGGCAAGTGGTCTGTCCCTTGAGAATCCAAGCCATCTTCTTTGCTATCAGGACATAATATGACTGAAGAGCTTTTCAACAAGGCAAAGGGGGCTCTGGATAGGGCTTGTCTCATCAGCTAGGACTGGGTCTGGAGTTGAGACATTGGCTAATGGGTAGGCTTTTTTTGCATGAAGCATGGGGACACTGTCTGGGCCCCGTGCTTTTAGAGCTGCACTGACAATACAGAACAAGTCCAGAGAAAGGTAATCAGAGAAATGAAGGGTCTGAACTCACCACATAGGAATGCCCTTAAAGATGGCTGGGGTTTCAGCTTGTGAGGCCATGGCCCCAAATGGACGCAATCAACATTTTCAGTTATTTCAGTAGAGACAGCACACGAAGAGAGATTACATGTCATCTCTGGACTCCCAAAGAATTAAACTACATTGAAAACACTTTTAGCAAGCATAGTTGAGTTCCTTTCCCTCAGGACCGCCTTGTAAAGTAGGGTCAGTCCTGAAATATGAGGTATTAACCTTCTTTTATAATTGGCCAGACCGAGACTTGCCCAGGGTCAAGTAAAGAGGGCTGACTCTTGAGCTCAGCTCTGTCTTGCACTGTAGCCAATGCTGCTTCCATTACATCACACAGATCTTAATTCAACATAAGAAAAAACCCAACATTTGAAGATGTGCACTAATGGAATTTGGGCTTCATGAGGTAGGTGAATTCTGTTATTTGAAACATTCAAACAGAAGCTGAATGAAAATTGCCAGCAATGCAGACATTGGATATGGGTTGGACCACATGACTTCTAACATCAGAAGACTTGGCTGTTCCATCCTGGCCCCTAGCAAGCAAGTGTGATGTGGGTGGGGCACATGTTGTAAATCCTTCATTTACCCCTGGTAACTGGAAAGAGAAGAGATCAAAGGCTTGCAAATAATTCTAAATCCTTCTTTTTGCTTCTTAATCCAGAGGCTATCTACTAGCCATTTCACAAAGTTCACTAACTTGACAGTGGCCTTCTGTTTTCTTGTTCTTTAAAGCAAAATAGAGAAATGTCCATGGAGAAAAAGATGGCCAAATGGAACAACCTGGGTAGGCAGCTTAGCTCTGCAAGCATTTGCAGAATGTCCAAGGGAAAGAGGTGAAGTGTCCCACTGTGACATAGGATCTGTCAATATTTTCACCAACTGACTATTTTCCAGAAAAGAAAGGGTCTTATTTAAGCTAATAACATCTTAATCTTCAACCTAGAGCTACATAACATGATCTTCAAGAAGGACATCTACTCTAAACTACCCCCAATGCACCTTTCTGCCATCCTCCCAAGATTGTGGGCACTGATATTTCTTTTGACCAAACTTAATTCCATGTGTTCTGAATGTGCTTTCTGACTAAGTTTTTATGTGAATTCCAGCACAATTTCACTTGGTAATGTAATAGAAGCAGACACTCTTAAGTAATTAACCTTGGGAATGCAAGTCCATTTGTATATAGAATGTTTTTATATTTTTATGCCCTACCCACTTCTCCAGAAGGATTTTAAGCAGCCTACATAAAATATTTTAACATGAATACAGTAAAATAAAAGTGGTTTAAACAAGAGTCAAAAAAAAGGGCCAAGAAGTAATAAGAAGTTGAGGGGAAAAAATAATTACATGAGAAGAGCTGAGTCAGAGGTTGAAGCTCAAATGCCTACAGGGGCCAAGCTGGTAGCATAAATGTGTGGATGAGACCAGATTTTAGACAATGGATAGAAGTAGGGCCTTGGAACTGAAGAGTTTATCTGTATATAAATATATAACAAAATCATGTAATTAAATTTAAACACAAGGTTAGCTTAACACAATTCATCTATAGACAACATTTAGGCCCCAGTTTATTACTCCTGAACCAAAAGAAGAGAACCTGTTAAAAGTGAGCAATGATTTGGCTCTGAGGTTCCTGGAGGACAAGGCCAAGCAGGACAGATGCTAGCCTAGAGGATCTTCAGCAGTTCACAAAAGCAAGCCTACTTGTCTGTTGAGAGACAACCTGTTTCTTGATTCAAAACTCTAAGAAATATTTGTTGCTCAGGTCTTTGCTTAAAGGAACTTGCAGAACATAATGGATGGTATCCTTAACAGGAGTTCTACCCAATAATGTACTGCTATTCCACATATGGTATCTATTATGTGGATTCTCAGGAAAAGCCAAATGCATAATTTTAAGCTATAGTTCTATAAAGGCAATTCCACTGGGGAACAGAATGATAGAGACCAGGTCTATATTTTCCTGGTTCTCTGGTGTGATATAGGGATAAAACTTTGAAAGTTTGGAGGAATTCTCTAAAACTTGAACTCCTGACTATCAACGGCTTCCTGTGGGTTTTTGACAGGAACTGAAATGCAGATAATTCAAACTAGAGGTCCCAAGAGAGCACTGGAAAGAAGGGAGTTGCTTTTCATTGTTGACAGAAAGAGGATCCATATCCAACTCAGCATGGAGGTAGCCAGATTATCACCTGCAGGTTGGGCCAATACTCGTCCCCAAAGGCAGCTGAATTCATACATTTGGGATGTATTGTCCTGTCCTCCAGCAAACCCTTAGCCACAACACATCTATGTACATGGCAGACACACAAGGGACCTTGATCACATCAATTCCCCCATGGCTTTAAATACCAATTATATGCTCACAGCTCCCAAATTAACATTTTTAGACCAGAGAACACTACCCTGAGCTTCAGACATGCAGGGTCAACTGTTCTCTCTACATGTCCCTTTGGATGTCTCATAATTATCTCAAACCTTGCATTGCCAAAACTAAACTCTTGATTGTTTTTCTACCTTCAAATTTGTTCCTCTCCCAGTGTCATCCACCTCAAATAATTAATTCGGCACCTTCTTAACTGTTCAAGCCAGAAACCTGGGAGTCACACTTTTCTCCCACATCCAGAGGTCATACTAGAGCATAGAGGTGACAAGAATGGGCCCTAAAGTTCAAATGCCTTGGTTTGAACCTTATCATTATCTTTAGCACCTTATGTAAACTTGGACAAGTCATTTGAAAACGCTATGACAGTTTTCTCATTTGCAAAATGGGAATAATAATAACACCTATTTCATAGATGTTTTAAGAGAAATAAATGAGATGGGGCATATATGACTGTTAGAAGAGTAGCTAACACTTAGTAGTATGTGTTTAATAAATCAACAAATGTTCACTGTGATCATTCTCCCTTCCAGCCTATATTCTATCTATTACCTGTTTTCCTCTTCTGTAACTTATAAGTAATGCAGCCTACCATGCAGGGACATTTGAATGATGAAATGCAATGAACCACATACAACACCTGAATGGCAGACCCTCAATAAATAGTAGCTTTTATTAGTGAAAATTATTATTTTTACTGAGGCATCAGGGGTAGCAAAAAAACTTATTCAACAAATATTTTTCAAGCATCTACTAAATATTAGGCATTGTGATAGATGTTGGGAATAGAGTGATGAACAAAACAGATAAAGATACCTACGCTCAAGAGTGTGTTTTCACATGGGTGGTAGGGCGGAGACAGACAATAAATGTAGTAAATGAGTCAATTATGTAGTATGTTGGTTAGTGAAAAGTGTTACTGAGAAGAATAATGCTGAGAAGGAAGATAAAGAGTTTGGAAGAGGAAAGGGTTATAATTATACTCAGAATGGCCAGGGAAGGCCTCCCTGAATAGGTGACATTTGAGTAAAAAATAAGAAGGAAGGGAGGAGTAAACCAAGTGGAAATCGAAGGAAAGAGCATTCTAAGCAGAGTGAAAAGCACATGCTAAGGCCCAGAGACAGGTACTTGACCAGCCTGTTTGAGGAACAGCACTCCAACATGGTTGAAGCGGAGGAAGTGAGGAACACAGTGGTAGCTAGTTAAGTCAGACAGGCAGCAAAGGACCAGATCATGGAGGGCTGTGTAGCTCATTGTAAGGACTTTGGCTTTTACATTTCTTGAGATGGAGAACCAGTGGAAATTTTTGATTATAGAAGAAACATGATATGTTTTAAAAGGTTTCTTCTGACTGGTGTACTCAGGCTAGACTGAAGCAGATTAAAAATGGAAGCAAAGAGTCCAGTCAGGAGGCTATTGCAACAAGGCAAATCAGAAGCACCTTGGACCAGAGTTGTATCAATGAAGGTGGTGAGAAGTATTCAGATTCTGATATATTTTTGAAGTAAACCTCAAAACTTTGTTGACTGATGTTAAGATATGAAAGGAGAGGAGTCAGCCTTTCCCCAGAGCCCTTCGGAAATGGGCTGTCCCCCTTTGGGGGTCCCTGGTTCTTGCTTTGGCTGGAAACTACTGACTTGGGAAAGTCCTCTGCAGGGTGATCCTCCATCCAGAATTTGCCCTGTAGTCCAAAGAAGCTAGAAACAACGAAAGAGAGTAAAAAGAAACTATAGAGGCAAAAACAAAACCAGTAGAACTGATTAAGATTTCCAGAGAAGAAAAAAGAGGAAAGGAAGCTTTCTCCTGGGGATGAAACAATTGCACAAACAGAGCAATCTTAAAAATTTTACCAAATACACAGGGCAAGAATAAAATGTGGAAGAGTTCAATAAATCTGATCAGTTCAATATGGGCAATCTAAAGGTCTAGAATAAGTTTAAACAAGTATCAAAAAAAGCCTTAACACAAAGCCAATCAACAACAACACCGTAAACAAGAGAGAGAAACTAACCATCAGAGTAAACTCATCAAAATAATCACATACCTAGATATCAGCATTATAGATATAAAACATTATAAGCCATACTAAGAATCAGGAAGACATGGCCCACTCAAAGGAACTAATTAAAAAGTTGGGGAAGGTACAGAATTTGGAACAATTAATTAAAGGTATTCAAACAAATCTAAATCAATTAAAAGAGATGAAAGAAAACATGGTTAGAGAGATTAAGGATATTAAGAAGACACTGGGTAAGCATAAAGAATTTGGAAGTATGAAAAGAAACACAGCAGAAATGATGGGAGTGAAAGGCACAATAGAAGAGATTAAAAATACGCTAAAGGCATACAACAGCAGATTTGAACAGGCAGAAGAGAGACAGAGAGCTAGAAGACAGGACAATTAAAATATTATAAACATAAGAACAAATGGAGAAAATAATTGGAGAAATTGAGCATAGTCTCGGGGATTTGAATGACAGTAGGAAGCATAGGAACATATGCATCATGGATGTCCCAGAAGAAAAGAAGAGAAAAGGGGCAGAAAAAATACTTGAGGAAATAATGGCCAGAAATGTACCAACTCTTAAGAAAGGCATATATATGCATGTCCAAGAAATGCAATGTACTCCAAACAGAATAAATTTTAATACACCTAATCCAAGACACATACTAATCAGAATACCAAAAGCTAACAATAAAGAGAGAATCCTGAAAGCAGCAAGAGAAAAGAGATTCCTCACATACCAGAGAACAGCTATAAGACAGTACCAATTTCTCACCAGAAATCAAGGAGGTGAGAAGGCAGTGGTACGACATATTTAAGGTACTGAAAGAAAAAAACTGCCAGTCAAGAATTCTTCATTCAACAAAACTGTCAGTTAAAAAATAAGGGAGATCATATGGAGTCGAGAGGCTACTCTGGAGGCTACTCTTATGTAAGCTTCAGCTAGATATTGCTATTTATTATGCTTGCCAAACATGAATCAAAACCTTCCTGCCATTCTTAAAGAACACCTAGGGATCTCTCTGAGGTACTACAAAGGTTCCATGCACAATGATTACTTTCCAGAAATCTATAACCTCTAGATGAATTCCTAGGCCAGAAAAGTCCTGAAAGCAGAGGGGCGAGCCTCTCCAGAACATCAGCTTATTCTACACCTTATCATTTATTATCAACAGCCCTTTCCAACATGAAAAAGTTAGAATGGGTATAGACCAAATACCCCTAAAGATTGGGAAAAAGATCAAAGGAAAAGGTGAAGTTATAACAGAGAAGATAGGATTTAACAAATGAGTATGACTGCTAAATCATTATATTAATATTTCTTTTAGTCTCCAGTGTCTTGGAGCAGCCAGAAGGAAAAGCCAAAAATTGTGGAACTGTGACCCATACCAAACTCTGAAATCTGTTCTATAACTAATTGTTGCAGTGTGCTTTGAAATTCATTGCTTTATTTAAGAATATATTTTTATTAATAATAAACATACAAACACATACACTCTTAACATATAGACATTCCATATATGGTGTACAATCAATGGCTCACAATATCATCAATTAGTTGTATATTCATCACTATGATCATTTTTTAGAACATTTGCATCACTCCAGAAAAAGAAATAAAAAGAAAAACTTCAGGCCATACCATACCCCTTACCCCTGCCTCTCATTGACCGCTATTATTTCCATTTACCATACATATATTAACCTTTGTTCCCCCTATTATTTGTTTATTTTTATCCATATTTTTTACTTATCTGTCCATGCCCTAGGTAAAGGGAACATCAGACACAAAGTTTTCACAATCATACCGTCCCATTGTAAACGTTATATCTTCATACAATCATCTTCAAGAAACAAGGCTACTAGAACACGGCTCTACAGTTTCAGTACTTTCCTTTAATTTTATTGCTTTTTTGTATATATTTATTTTTCACAATAAAAAATAAAATAAACAAATAAATAGAAATGAGGAGAAGAATTTAAAATATTCAAAGATAAACAGAAACTGTGAGAGTTCATCAACACGCAACTTTCCCTACAAGAAATAATGAAGGTGGGCGGCTGCCATGGCTCAGCAGGCAGAGCTCCGACCTGCCGTGCTGGAGGTCTGGAGTTCGATCCCCGGTGCCTCCTGCCCATATGCAAATTTAAAAAAAAAAAAAAGAAATAATGAAGGGAGTTCTGCAGGCTGAAAGGAAAAGACAGCTGAGAGAGACTTGAAGGAGAGTATAGAAATGAAGATTATCAATAAGGTTAACTAAAAGGATAAAAAGAGAGACAAAAATAAGATATGAAATATAAAATCCAAAGCATAAAATGGTTGAAGTAAATACTGTCTTTACAGTAATAATTTTAATGTTAATGGGTTAAACTCCCCTATAAAAAGACACAGATTGGCAAATGGATTAAAAAGTGTTATCCAACTATATGTTGTCCACAAGAGATTCACCCTGTGAGCAGTTCTGGGGAATTGGAAGCCTTTCTCTTGAGGAGATGGGGAAGGCATTGCCCCCCACAGCCCCTTCTTCCAAGCCATCTGGGGTAGTCCTGTCATGTAGCTGGGAATGCCCAATCCTAAAATGCTGTTAGCATTTGAAGATGTGCTTGAAAAGCTAATGAACAGCATGCAATGGATGAACTACCCAGAAATAGGGCCTGGACAGCACAATGCTGAGCCACACATAGGGGAGGCCACCAGCCTCTCCCAGGAAGGGGCAGAGGGTGGTGGATTGAGCATGAGCAGGGGCCCTCCTTGTCTTTTCAGCCCATGGGGTTGTGGTTGGTAATGGAAGAGCAGTGGAGACCCCTAGATTCTGTTAAGGTTGGGGAGTGGAGAAGGGCCTGGATAGGAGGGGCCTTGATCTGGAAAGCTCACCTGCAGAGCCCCAGCCCCATGCTGTTTGGGAAGATGTCTGTTCCCAGATTTTAAACTTAAAATAACTTCTGTGATGGTAGTTTGTAAGTTCATATTTTTAGCACCTGACAGATGTTTACAGAAAAGTGACTAACTGGTTCACTGGGAAATTGAATAATGATCACCTTTCTCCCAAGAGTGTTACCTTGTGGCTCTTGGCCTGCAGCTTGAATTGACCCTTGGGAGTTTGTTTTTTAGAGTCCATTTGCTATTGAAGCATGTTTCAATCCCAAGTGTTAATGTCAAACATGTTAATTTAAAGTGTAGCGTAACTCACAGGTGACTTTTCTTTAATAAATAATTTCCCTTTTAGGGGAAAAAATTAAAAAGCACACACAAAATAACATCATCAAGCTAACTCAATACCAGCGTGGCCTTAAAATTTAAGTCAACTCTGAATTTGTTATGAATTTCATAACATTTATAGTAGTGTGGAGGTCTGTTAAATTTTGGAGTTTATGATGTGTCACTATCTTTACTCAGTGGTGTTTTTTGGATTTTTCTTTAATGAAATATTAAATCAAATGTTATATTTTGATTAAATGGCTTAGATAAAAAGGACAGCTCATCCTGGAACGACAACAGTTAATCCTATCCTTGAGGGTTTCATTCCACCAGCTCAGAGAGCGGATAATTATGGAAATGTCACTAATACTGGTTGGTAAAGCCATGTTTCCCCTACCTTTCTCATTTGTTTCTCGAGTCATTGAGAACTGGTAATACTAACCCTGTCACAGTCAACCTTGGAGAAGAATCTTTGCCAAAAGCAATTCCAGACCTGGAAAATTGAGGGAGACCTTGTATATAATGGCTAAGTCACTCCTGAAACTTTGGTGGAGTGATCTTTCCAAACTTAACATAAGCAAAAACAAAACCTCCTTTCCCGCCCCTGCATTCCACCTGGCTCTTAACCCACAAAAGGACTCAGAGAAATGGAAGGATCAGGAATCTTCACAAAATGAAGCCGGGCTAAAAGGAACGGTTTTCAAGGGTAGCAACAGCCCTTGCTAAAGCACCCATCCCAAAGACCCACTGGGTTAGATAATTAATAGGCTCTCTTCCTACTTTAAAATTCTAGGGTACTCATCAGGGTTTCATGCCCCCAAATTAAAATTACCTGTCTGTGTGTATTAGTCAGGATTCTCTAGAGAAACAGAACAAACAGGAGAGATCTGTAAATATGAGATTTATAAAAGTGTTTCATACAACCGTGGGGAAGTAAGAGTCCAAAATCTGTAGGGCAGCCACGAGTTGGTCCAGTGAAGGTCCTCAATGAAGGTTCTCCAGGAGAAACTGGCTGGCTGAAGTGGAGAGGTTCTTTCTTCTGATTAGATTAAGCATCACGCATTGCAGAAGACAGTCCCCTTAGCCGACAGCAAATGTAATCAGCCCTGGATGCAACCAAGGTGCTCATGATTCATGAAAGGTCCTCACAGCAAGAGAGGCCAGTGCTTCCTTGATCAGACAACTGGGCACCATCACCTGGCCAAGTTGACACATGAATCTAACCATCGCACTGTGATTCTTAGTTCTTGGAAAAAAGCAAAAAAAATAAAATAAACACTTGAATTATCTACAGACCTGATATCTTTGAGGACTGAAGCATAGGTAGTACATGGAGATGAGTGTATGTGTGCTTGGAGAAAAGGAGCTTTCTTAACTTCATTTAGCCTTCCTCCGTACTTCTCTATTTACAAAACACAATTTACAAAGCCCCCTAGGGAAATATTCTTCACCTTTTTCTCTCCCTTCTTTCACATTATCTCACTCCCACTTGCTCTTTATTTCAACATTCACTCAACAATCACTCACTAGGGACTTTTAGACACTTACTTATGCTACATAGATGGCATGATATACATGAAAGAACTTTGGCCTAAAAGATTGTGGAACAGAACCTTTGATCCAGCTCTACAACTTACAGAGTAGGCAGCTTTGGACAATGGACTTTAATTTCTTTGAGTAAGCATGTAGCATAGAAACAACCAGCCCTGCCTACTTTATGTGAGAATGTATTTTGTAAATTAAAAAAAAATTGTTAATTTGCAAATGCCCCTAGTAGAGGGATGTTAATAAACTATTCTTTCACATTTTAATTTGAATTCTTCTACAAAATGCCTTTTATCTTTTTTAGTTGAGGTTAGGAGCACTGGCTTGTTAAGGTTAGGGTGTGGAGGAAAGGAAACTGCAGGGAGGGAGACTCAGAGTGGAGAAAGAACAAGAGGGCACCAGGAGAAAAGATTATCTAAGGAGGAGGAAGGGGTCTGAAAGAATAGGTGGGCGGTAGGGTTGGGGGGTGGCGAGGCTGTCAGAAAACACTTTTTCCCCTCTGGTTTTCCTGTGGTCAGTTCCTGATTGTCAGTGTCTTGTACACTCAGTGGACTGTGGCTTCCTGACAGGGCTGCTGAAGGCACTCAGGAAAAGACCACTCATAGTGCAAATATTCTTTTTCAAAGGCAGTTCATATCTAGTAACCCAAATGTCCACATTCTTGGAGTCATTAGGCCTTGTAAGCTCAAATTGCCCAGTAAGCTTAAGTTAGAGTTTAAATTAATAAATGTGTTACCATAAAGGACAATTCTCTATGCAAAAAAAAAAAAAAAAACAATTTGGGTGGACAATGGTGGTTCAGTGGCAGAATTCTCTCCTGCCATATCAGAGACCCAGGTTCAGTTCCCAGTGCCTGCCCATGTTAAAAAAAAATCAGATTTGATGGAATGGATTTATCATTGAGTTGTATTTTCTGTAACTGTTCTTGAAGCAAAGCTGCATGGTGGGAGGGCCATGAAATCAGGCACTTCAGGTTCCAGTTTCAACTCTGGCAGCTGTGGTCCCTTAGGCAAATCTTTCAATTGCTTTGAACCCCTGTTTTTTTTAAAAAAAAAAAAACAAACAAAACTTTTGAACAGATATTTGCATTCTTACATTCATAGCAGCATTATTCACGATTTCTAAAAGATGGAAGCAACCCAAGTGCCCATAATCAGATGAATGGATAAACAAAAGGTGGTATATACATACAATAGAATATTATTCAATCGTAAAAACGAATGAAGTTCTTATAAATGTGACAATATGGAAGAACCTTGTGCTGGTTTGAAAGGATGTATGTACCCTAGAAAAGCCATGTTTTAATCAAAATCCCATTTCATAGAGGCAGAATAATCCCTATTCAATACCGTATGTAATTAGATCATGTCCCTGGAGATGGGACTCAATCAAGAGTGGTTGTTAAACTGGATTAGGGAAGATGTGTCTCCACCCATTTGGGTGGGTCTTGATTGGTTTACTGGAGTCCTATAAAAGAGGAAACATTTTGGAGAATGAGAGATTCAGAGAGCGCAGAGAAGAATGACATAGCCATAAGAAGCAGAGAGCCCACAAGCCAGCGACCTTTGGAGATGAAGAAGGAAAACGCCTCCCGGGGAGCTTCATGAAACCAGAAGCCAGGAGAGAAAGCTAG
>PVIY010005289.1:0-95684 GCA_004026745.1 Myrmecophaga tridactyla
TGGATTTGGCCACAGAAGTTTATAGATTACAGGGGATGAGGAAAAGTAAATGTTATCTTTCACATTGTCTGAGGGGAGGGGTGGAACTAACATTTAGAGAGCATATACTTATGGCACAGTGCTAAGACAGACTTCTGGGAGTTGGGGTAATGAAAGTACCTACTTCATGGGGCTCATGAAGCTTAAATGAAGTAATTAGTATGAAGATACTTAGAGTAATGTCTGTCAAATTAGATATGCTCAAGAAGCATTAGCTACCGTTCTTCTTCCCTTTTCCATCCCCAATTACTGTCATTATTATGCAATACGACCAAATGTCTATTTGTATCTATAGGCTCTCTTTCCCTCTTGGCTGCTGTTTTCTTACACTGAAATTGCCAAGAAATGAATTGGACAGTTCTTACGTCACTTATATAATGTTAGCTATCTTTCAAGATACACAAATTTTAAGAATAAATAGGGTTCTTTTCTTCTGATATTGATACTGATGCAGTCACAAAGCCCTGTTGACTATTTTATCAATTTCAGTGATCTTTATCAATATTTTCAACGGTGGGGCTTTTTTTTAAAAACTCTGTTTGCATAATGAAATATGCAAAATCCTCCAGGCATGAAGTCTTTACCTACTTAAATGAGTCAAGAGGGTCTAATAAAAATTTATTTTAGTAATTTTATGTGAATAAGCCAGCTTCTGCAAATTAATCTAAAATTGAATGTCTAATTCATAGGAAGGTATTTCAGCTCATTTTTTTAGACCCAGTTTTTAAAATGCAACTCCAAATACACCAATTCCCAGTTTTCTCTTTATAACGGGGAGCTGAGAAATGAATAATGAAAAGTAACATGGTTTTGAAAATTGTAGTATGCTTTAGAATGTATTACACAATTGTTTATTCCTGCCAGTGGACATTTTTATTTCTTCATGCCTTTTAAAAAGAACAAAGTAAAAATTATTTTGCATCTTCTGAGTAGACTAGTTGCAAGTTGAGGGGATCACAAATTCACCAGTGTAAATCCACAAACCTAGCTCTACTAATACGTAACCAATAAGTACAGGTGGAATAAAACTCAACATATGTCAAATATCCATTTTCTATTGTGGGAATGGGCTTTTAGGGGGGAGGTGGGAAATTATAAAATAAATCCTCTAGTATTTGTTTATTCCACTGCTTTCACAAATTTTCTCCTATTACAATTCTGAAGAAGAAATATAATTTTATTTTCTTTGATTGAGTTTCTTTCTAGAAGGCTGTTCAACATCTGAAGACTTACTAAGACTTAACAGTTGCAAGAAACGGAATATTTGGCTCTTTATATAGTAAATCCTGGCAATGCTTATTCAGGTATATCATCAGGGAGGTTGTTATGTACTTTTAATTTTGTCTGGGAAGAAAAGATGGATTAGTCCTTCCTGAGATTTTTGCAAACAAAGACTAGTTTTTACATATGCTAGTTTAGAAATGTGTTTCTTTTATCATCAATTTTTCTGCTTAAATTTGGTTTCACAAAAATGCTATATTTCTTCGAATAAGGCAAAAGTGTAGATAATACTCCTAGGCTGTCTGGAGATAATTTGATTTGCAGAATTTCTTAACAATTCTACCTGATGAATGTTTTAAAAGCCCAATCGTCTTGGGGTTCACCCCTATGAAACTTATTCCTGCAAAGGATAGGCTAAGCCTACTTAAAATTATGCTTAAGAGTCACTCCCAGAGAACCTCTTTTGTTGCTCAGATGTGGTCTCTCTCTCTCTCTAAACTAACTTGGCAGGTGAACTCACTGCCTTCCCCACTACATGGGCCATGACTCCCAGGGATATAGATCTCCCTGGCAGTGTGGGACAGAACTTCTGGTATTTGCCAGGATCCAGCAAAGGGATTGAAAAAGCTTTCTGGGCCAAAAGGGGAAAGAGAGAAATGAGACAAGTTTCCATGGCTAAGAGATTTCAACCAGAGTCAAGAGGTTATCCTGGAGGTTATTCTTATACATTATATAGATATCCCTTTTTAGTTTGTGGTGTATTGGAGTGGCTGGAGGGAAGTACCCGAAACTGTAAAGATGTGTTCCAGTAGCCTTGATTATTGAAGACAATTGTATAAAAATATAATTTATGCAACACGTGATTGTGAAAACCTTCAGTCTGATGCCCCTTTTATCCAGGGTATGCACAAATGAGTAAAAAAAATGGATAAAATGAATAAATAATGGGGAGGATAAGGGGTAAAGTAAATTGGGTAGATGGAAATACTAGTGGTCAATGAGAGGGAGGTAGAAGGCATATGGGATGTATGAGTTTTTTTCTTTTTATTTCTTTTTCTGGAGTGATGCAAATGTTCTAAAAATGATCATGGTGATTAATACACAATATGTGATGATATTGTGAGCCACTGATTGTATATCATGTATGGTCTGTATGTGTGTAAAGATTTGTTAATAAAAATATTAAAAAAACGAACAAACAAAAAGTCCAGAATAGTCCATGTCCTTTAGTACCTTATGGTCTAGATGGATTAACAGATTAGACAAATATGAATAACTTTCAGGCATTGAGTAACATAATTACCCCGGAAGGTGTGTAGGGCAGTGGTTAAGGCACAGGCAATGAACCCAGGCAGTCCAGATTCCAGACCTTGCTCTGCCATGTTTCAACAACGTAGCTTTGGAAAACTGTTTGACCTCTCTGTGCTAGTTTGGAGCCATTATGTACCCCAGAGAACGGCATGTTCTTTTGGTCCAATTCCTGCAGATACAGATGTGCTGTGGGTGGGAGCTATTGGTTCGGTTATTTCAACTGAGTTGTGACCCATCCTGTTCAAGGTGGGTCTTAATCCTTTTACTGGAGTCCTTTATGAGAGAATAAAAGGCAGAAAAAGCTGAGAGAGCTGAGAGAGAAAAGCCCAGAAATGCAAAGAGAGAACCCGCAGAAGCTCAGAGAGGAGGCCACCAGAACCAGGAGCTGAGGACAGTGAGACACAGGAGTGAAGGCTCAGCAGACACTGGCCATGTATCTTGCTATCTGACAGAAAAACCGGGATGCTAGTTACCCTTTCTTCAGAGAAGGTATCATCCTGTGGATGCCTTAATTGGGACAGTTTATGGCCTTAGACTGTAAATTTGTAAACTAATAAATCTCCATTTTAAAAACCAACCCATTTCTGATTTACTGAGTTCTGGCAGGTTTAGCAAACTGAAACACTCTCCAAGCATCAGTTTTCTTATCTGTTAAATGGGGATAATAGTATACATTCTTAAAGTTTTTTTTTGAATGTGAGAAATAAGCTAATCCATGCAAAGAGCTTAGCATACAATAAGAGTTCAGTTAATGTTAACTATTTTGATAGTTTGATGCCGGATGGATGACAGTGTTTTTAATTGATAGACTGAGGGCCTCAGTCAGGTGGCATTGATTAGGAAGAGAATCTTGTAGGAGAGGAAACTTGACCTGTTTTAAAGTGTCAAAGAATATGGGGGATGAAGAAACAAGGGATATTTTAAGAACTGGTAATGATGTGAAAGTAAAAATAAACATGCTTTTGAGGCTAAATAAATCATGCTGGTTGGAGTTTGAAAATAGACTTTCTTGGCCTGAGGTGGGTTTTTATAGAGGAGTAAGAAAGGATGTGACTGATTAGATATATGGCTAGATGAATGTTAGCTTTAATTATAGTATCTATTTGGCAATTGGAAGCTTTTGTGTTCTTAAGCAAAAGAATGAGATTATAAAATAAGCATTTGTAATGGTGATTCAGCAGCAGTTTCTGAGTTGGGTGGGGAGACAATGGAATTTGAGCAACTACTGCAGAGGCTGTCATCAATCCAGGTCCTGAAGATTTTGGACTAGGAGGTCTCCCTGGGAGAGGACAGTGCCAAGAGACAGTTTGGATAAAGGATGGGAAGAATTTGGTAAGAGATTCAAAGTAGGAACAGAAATAATTGATAGTGCTTCTTGCTCTTTTACCCCAGCACTTTGCTGAATTTGTTTATCTACTTTGTTTACTGTGAATTTTACAGGATTTTCCATATAAAGGATAATCTCATTTGCAAATAGAGAAAGTTCTACTCCTTCTTTCTGATCTGGATGCCTTTTATTTCTTTCTCTTGCCTAATTGCTCAGCTTAGAACTTCCAGTGTAATGTTAAATAACAGTGGTGACAGTGGGCATACTTGTCCTGTTCCAGATTTTAAAGGGAAAGTTTTCTACTCTTTCATTGTTGCATATGATATTAGCATGGGTTTTTCATATATACCCTTTATCGTGCTGAAGATGCTTCCTTATGGTCTTAGTTTTCTGTGTGCTTTTATCAAGAAGTATGCTGGATTTTGCCAAATACCTTTTTTGTTAATTGAGATGATCATGTGTTTTTTCCTTTCTTCTATTAATGTGGTGCATTACATCAATTGATTTCCTTATTTTGAACCACCTTTTCATACTTGGGACAAATCCCATTTGATCATGATATATAATTGTTTTAATGTGCTATGGGATTTAGTTTTATGGCATTTTATTGAGGATTTTTTGCATCCATATTCGTAAGGGATGGTCTCTAATTTTCTTTTCTAATGGTGTCTTTATTTGGCTTTGGTATTAGGATGATTTTGGCCCCATAGAATGACAGGAAATGTCTGTCCTCTTTAATTTTTTGGAAGAGTTTGAACAGGACTGGTGTTAATTTTTCTTGGAATATTTTGTAAAATTTACCAGTGAAGCTATCTAGTTTGGGACATTTCTTTGATGAGATGTTTTAAATTAATAATTCAATTTATTTATTTGTTATGGGCCTACTGATATCCTCTGTTTCTTTTTGAGTCAGTGCAGGTGGCTTGCATGTCTAGAAATTGTTCATTTTATTTAGGTTTTCTAATCTGGTGTAATATTATTCATAGTATCCTCTTATAATACTTTTTATTTCTGTCAGGCCCATAGTAATGTCCCCTTTTACATTCCTGATTTAAGTTGTTAGTGACTCTCTTTTGTTCTTTGTCAGTCTAGCTAATAACCAATTTTTGGTTTTACTGGTTCTATTGCTTGTTTTTTAGTCTCTATGCCATTTACTTCTGTTCTAATCTTGTTATTTCCTTTTTCTGATCCTCTTTGGGCTCAGTTTGCTCTTCTCTTTCTAGATCTTCCCTTGGGGGGTTAGGTCTCTGATTGGAGATCTTTATTCTTTCTTAGTAGAAGGGATCTAGAGCTCTAGGTTGCCCTCTCAGCACTGCCATTGCAGCATCCCATAAATTTTGGTGTGCTATGTTTTCATTTTAATTTGACTCAAGATATTTCTGAATTTCCCTTTTGATTTTTTCTTTGACCCATTGGTTGTTTAAGAGTGTGTTATATGATTTCCGCATGTTCATGAATTTTCCAGTTCTCCTTCTTATTTATTTCTAGCTTCATTTCACTATAGTTGGAGAAGATATGTTACATGATTTCAATATTTCTTAATTTATTGAGACTTATTTTGTGACCTAACATATGGTCTGTTTTAGTTTGCTAATACTGTCAGAATGCAATATAAAAGAAATGGATTGGTTTTTTTAAAGGGGATTATTAAGTTGCAAGTTTAAAGTTCTAAGGCCACAAAAATGTCCACATTAAGGAACCAACAAGAGGTTACCTTCACTCAAGAAAAGCTGATGCCATCTGGAACACCTCCATCAGATAGGAAAGCATGTGGCTGGTGTCTGCTGGTCCTTGTTCCTGATTCTATTGCTTCAAGCTTCTGATTCCAGTGGAGTCCTCTCTAAGCATCTGTGGGTCCTGACTTAACTGTTTCAGGGAAAACCTCTGGGGTTTATCTCTTAGTTTTGCATCTCATGGAAAGGCACATGGTGATATCTTCTGGGCTCTGGTTCCTACATAACTTCTGTTGGCTCCCTCAATTCCTGATGTCTCCTGGAGCTTCTGTATTACCAATTGTCTGGAGCTAAGCTTTCTCTGAAATGTTTCCCCTTTTAAAGGACTCCAGTAAACTAATCATTAAGACCCAATTGAATGGGAAGAGTCACATTATCTAATCAAAAAGTCACACCCCCGATTGGGTGAGTCACCTCTCCAAGGAACACGCTAATCAAAAGTTTCTACTCTACAGTATTGAATCAGGATTGTAAAATGTAGCTGCCACCACAAGACTGTATTAGGATTTGAAAGAAAGTGGCTTTTTTTGGGTACACAGCAGTTTCAAACCAGAACTTGGTCTATCCTGAAGAATGATCCAGGTGCACTATTGAAGAATATGTATTTTGCTGTTGTTGGGTGAAGTATTCTATATATATCTATTATGTTTACTTTGGTTTATAGTGTCCTTCATATTTTCTATTTCCTTATTGACAGTCTGTCTAGATATCCTACCCATTATTGAAAGTCATGCATTGAAGTCTCTTACTATTAAAGTAGAACCTACTATTTCTCTCTTCAAATATGTAATAATTTCTTCATATATTTTGAGGCTCTTCCATTAGGTGCATATGTATTTATAATTTTTAAGTCTTGTTGAATGATGTCTTTTAAAGTATATAGTGATATTCTTTGTCCTTTATAACAGTTTTTTATTTAGTGTGTCTCTTATTTGATATTAGTATAGCTAGCCCAGGTCTTTTGCTTAAATTTGCATGGTATGTTTTTTCCATCCTTTCACTTTCAACTTTTTTGCATCTTTGAATTTATGTGAGTCTCTTGTTGACAGCATATTGTGTATTTTAAAATATAAAATTCTGTGGTTTTTATATATTCACAGAGTTGTACAACCATCACTACTCCCTAACTTTAGAACATTTCTTCACCTCTAAAAGAAACCCTGTACTCATTAACAGGCCCTCCCTATCCCTTTCCCCACTCCCCAGACAGAATGATTTTTTCGCCATTCTATCAATCTCTGCCTTTTGCCTGGAGAGCTTAAACCATTTACATTTAATGTAATAACCAGTGTGCAAGACTTTCTTCTCCCATTTTGCTATTTTGTCTTTTACATCTTTATCTTTTTGTCCCTCAGTTCTCCCATTAATGCGCACGATGGTGGTTGGAAGCTGTATGTACCCCAGTAAAAAACATATGTAAAGTTAATCTGTTCCTGTGGCTGTAAATCCACTGTAAATAGGACTTTTTGATAAGGCTACTACAGTTAAGGTGTGACCCACCTGTGCTAGTATGAAAATGTTATGTACTCCAGAAAAGTCATGTTCTTTCAATCCTCTCTCAAACTGTTTAGGATGGAGTCCTTTGATTAGATTGTTTTCATGGAGTTATAATTCACTCAATTGCAGGTGTGACCTTTTGAATAGGTGGTACTGTGACTCTGTCCATCTAAGGTGTGTCTTGATTAGTTTATTGGAGTCCTTTAAAGGGGAAACATTTTGGAGAAGCGACAGAGCCAACAAAAGACCCCAATGTTTGGGGGGAGGGGGCAGAAAGAAACTTTCCTGGGAAAGCTGTTTGAAACCAGAAGCAATAGGACCATGAGACATAAGCCGTGTGCCTTTCCGGCTGACAGAGGTGTTCTGCACCCATTGGCCTTTCTTGAGTCAAGGTCTCTTTCCTTGGATGGCTTAGTTTGGACATTTTATGGTCTTAGAACTGTAAACTTGTAACTTAATAAATTCCTTTTAAAAAAGCTGCTCCATTTCTGGTATTGAATTCCAACAGCTTTAACAAACCAAAAAACTACCTCATTCAGGATGAGTCTTAAGCCTTGTTTAGGTTTGGTAATGCTTACAAAATGCAATATATCAGAAATAGGTTGGATATTACAAAGGGGATTTATTATATTGTAAATTTACAGTTCTAAGGCCAGGAAAATATCCAAATTAAGGCATCCAGAGAAAGATTTCTTGACTCTGAAGAAAGGCTGAAGGCATCCAGGGTTCCTTTATCACATGGGAAGGCACATGGTGATATCTGCTGGCCTTTTTCTCCAAAGTCTATCTGGCTTCTGTGGGTCCTTGCTTGTTTCTCCCAGGGCATTTTTATCTCTCTTAGCCTCTCTCAGCTCTGAACTCTCTCCAAAATGTCTCTCCCTTAAAGAATTCAAGCCAGTGGATAAAGATCCACCTTGAGTGTTTGGGGCTCACATCTCAATGGAAACAACCTAATCAAGCATTCCCACCCAACAATAGGTCTGCCTCACAAGATTAAGGTAAAAGAACATGCCTTAAAAAATAAAGAAGATGGCTTTTCTAGAAGTACATAATAGTTTCAAACCAGCACATTCCACTCTGTGGGTCCCCAAAGGACATATTCTTTTCATTTACAAAATACATTCATACCATCCCAATATCACAAAAGTCTTAAACTATTTCAGTAACTATACAAGTACAATACCAAGTAAAAAACAGTATAAAGTCTCATCAAAATCAGTTACAGGCATGGTTTTTCCTAAGGCAAAATTCCCATCTTGCTGTGGACCTGTTAAACTCAAATTATCTGCTTCCAATATACAGAAGAGGGACAGTCATAGGATAAATGTTTCCATTGCCATAGGGAGAAATTGGAAGGAAAAAAAGGAGTTAAAAGTTCCAAACAGTCCCAGAAACCAGCAGGACAAGCTCCATTTGATTTCAAAGTCCACGAGTCATTTATAGAATGAGGTTTGTGATGGTTAGGTTTTATCTTTGGGGTTTGAGAGATTGGCAGACCCACTCTCTCCAAGGGCTTATACAGCTGTCCTACTCACTCCAAACACTGGGGTGAGCATTGTAACATATCCAAGCATTAGAGAGGCCACCTTGTTTTTGGCCTCACACTCTTTAAGCATTGGGGTGGCACCCTGGCTCTCTGCCATCTCCAGGGCTCAGCCTCAAACCCTTTAGACCAGTGGGGTGGTGGCCAGGCTCTACCCAATCCCCAGGGAATGTGCTACATGGCCTCTGCATCCTGAGGCAGCAAAACTCTCCCTGAACAATGGAACAGAAGGTCCACCCTCTGAAACTCCAGGGCAAACTCACCCTTTCTATGTGCATGGGTGAGTCCACTCTCCTGGCATGAGGTGTCTTTGCTACAGGCCTCAGATTCCATGACTCTGCCTTTGAACTAATTTTTCCTTCAATATGTCTCTTTTCTGTCCCTTTTAGTCCAGACTGATAGTGGCTCCATTTATACAAATCATGCAACAAACTTGTCAGTTTTCCATGCAGCATACAGGGACCACAGCCACAGACAATAGGACTTTCCACAAATCCTTCCGGGATAACTCCATTTTCAATCCTGGTCTGCCCAATAATGGTTGACTGGTTCTATATTTTGTTAAATTCTCACATGGGGCACTATTTTATGGCTACTCATTTTCCAAAACCTCAGAATTTTCCAAACTATCTGTTTCTGGTTTCTTTTGTACCCAGCAATATCCCTTTCCTCTAGCATTTTACTATAAGCTGCAAGGAAAAGCCAGGCTCCATTGTCCACATTCAGTTTGGAAATTTCCTCAGCAAGTGTCCCAGCTCCTTGCTTTCAAATTCTCCCTTTCATTCAACATCAGTGCTCAATTTTGCCAAACTTCTGCCTCTTTAAACCAAGGATCACCTTCCCTCCAGTTTGCGATGACACATTCATCATTTCTGTCTAAGGCCTCATTGGAAGCATGTTTAGAGTCCACAGTTCTACCAATAGTCTCTTTGAAACAATTTAGTACTTTTCTGTAAAGCTCCTTACAATTTTTCTGGACTCTTTCCATTAGCCATTTGAAAAGCTTTTCCAATATACGTGACATTTGCAAATTCAGCAGCACCTGACTTCTCTGTTATCAAAATATGTTTTGGTTCACTAGAGCTGCCAGAATGCAATATACCAGAAATGGGTTGGCTTTTTCAAGGGGATTTATTAGGTTACAAGTTTACATTCCTAAGACCATGGAAATGTCTAAATTAAGGCATCCAGAAAAAGATGCCTTGATTCTGATGATGGCATTCAGGTTTCCTCTGTCACATGGGAAGGCACCTGGTGAAGACTGTTGGCCCTGTTCTCCAAAATGTCTCTGATTTCGATGGGCTCTTGCTTGTTTCTCCTGGATGTTTCTGTCTTTCTTAGCTTCTTTTGGCCCCATACTCTCTCCAAAATATCTCTTCTTAAAGGACTCCAGTAAGCAGATTAAGACCACCTTGAATTGGTGGGGTCATATCTCCCTGGAAACAACCTAGTCAAAAACAACTCACCCAACAATAGGTTCACTGCCTACAAGATTGGATTAAAAGAACATAGGCTTTTCTGGGGGTACATAACAATTTTAAACTAGGCAGGCCTCTTCCTGGAGTCCTTTATAAATTGAATGAATGCAGAGAGAGAAAAAGAAAGGCAAAGAAGCAAGAGGATGAAATTATAGAAACCTGGAAGAGAAGGGAAAGACTGGCAGACACCCCCATGTGCCTTTCCCTATGGCAAAGGAGTGAAGGATTTCCAGCATCCAGTATTTTGGAAGAAAGTATTCCTTTGATGATGCCTCGATTTGGACAGTTTTATCAGCCTCATAACTGTAAGCTAATTAATTCCCCTTGTTCAAGCTGAACCATTTCATGGTATTTGCTTTGAGCAGCCTAGAAAACTAAAACCTCTACTTTTGTATTTATTTGCCTTTTTTGTAGTGTACAAAATGTAGTCCCTTCTCATTTCCTTCTGTATATCTTTCTCAGATTTTTGTTTTTGGATTTTACCATGGGAATTAAATTTAACATCCTATATGCATAACGATCATGTGAGTTGATACCAACTTAACTTCTATTGCAGCTACATACACGGCTATTATATCCTTCTATTCCTCCACCTTTTTCTTATACATGTTACAAGTGATATCTTTATTTTATGTCCAAAATAATGTATTTATTATAACTTTTTATGCATTTTAGAAACTGTAGGAAGTAAAAAGTGGAATTATGTATAAAAAAATACAATGCAATAGTACTGGCATTTATAATTGCCCATATGGTTATCTTTATTTTTTTATGCCACATTGATCCACCTTCTAGTGACTTTTCCTTTCAGTTTGAAGTACTACCTTTACTATTGCTTGTAAGGCAGTTCTTGTGGTGACAAGCTGTCTAAGTTCTTATACATCTTGGAATATCTAATTTCACTCTTGCTTTTGAAAGACATATTGCTGGGTATAAAATTCTTTTATTTATTTATTTTTAGTGTGAAATATAACACATATACAAAAAAAGCAATACATTTCCAAGTACATTTTAACAAGCAGTTATAAGACAGATTTTAAAATTTAGCATGGGTTAAACTTCCACAATTTTTCATTTTTTCCTTCTAGCTACTCCAAGACACTGGAGACCAATAGAAATATCAATATGATTCAGCAGTCATACTCATTTGTTAAATCCTATCTTCTTTGTTATCCTCCTCCTTCTTTTTAAATAACATGTATGCATAAAAGCAATAAATTTCAAAGTACATCATAACAATTAGTTGAGGAACAGATTTCAGAGTTTGATATGGATTATAGTTTCACAATTTTAGGTTTTTATTTATAGCTGCTCTAAGGTACTGGAGGCTAAAAGAAATATCAGTATAATGATTCAGCACTCATACTCATTTGTTAATCCCGACCTTCTCAGTGTAACTCCACCATCACCTTTGATCTTTCTCTCACTCTTTAGGGGTGTTTGGACTTTGCCCATTCTAACTTTTCCATGTTGGAAGGGGCTGTCAATAATATGGGATGGGGGGATGGAATTAGTTGATATTCTGGAAGAGCTGGCCCTTCTGTATGTCATCTCCCTCTTTTCTTATTTTTAACTTTTTTTATTGTATATTATAACATATACACAAAGCAAAGAAATAAAAAGAAAGCACTCTTCAACAAGTAGTTACAGGACAGATCTCAGAGTTTGTCATGGGCTACCATATGATCCTCTCATATTTTTCCATCTAGATTCTTCAGAATATAGGCAGCTAGAGGGTTTGAATATTTTTTTTATCACCACAATCAACTTTTTTCCATCTTTTTTATTTTGTAAAAAATAACATATATACAAAAAACTATAAATTTCAAAGCACAGCACCATAATTAGTTGTAGAAAATATTTCAGAGTTTGACATAGGTTACAATTTCACAATTTTAGGTTTTTACTTTTAGCTGCTCTAAAATACTGGAGACTAAAAGAGATATCAATTTAATGATTCAGCATTCATGTTCATTTATTAAATCCTATCTTCTCTGTTTAACTCCACCATCACCTTTGATCTTTCCATCCCTCTCTTTAGGGGTTTGGGCTATGGCAATTCTAGATTTTTCATATTGGAAGGGTCTGTCACTAGTATGATAGGGAGATGGAACTATATGATGTTCTGGAGAGGTTGGGCTAGGTTTCAGGGCTTATCTGGACAAGGGACCCATTTGGAGGTTATAGGTTTCTGGAAAGTTACTCTAGTGCATGGAGCCCTTGTGGAATCTTATAAATTGCCCTAGGTGTTCTTTAGGTTTGGCTGGAATGGCCCTGGTTGGGGTTTGGCAGGTTATGATAGATAGGTAGCAAGGTTTAACTAAAGCTTGCATAAAAGCAACCTCCAGAATAGCCTCCAGACTCTATTTGAACCCTCTCTGCCACTAATACTTTATTAATTACACTTCTTTTCCCCCTTTTGGTCAGGATGGAATTGTTGATCCCATGGTGCCAGGGCTAGATTCATCCCTGGAAGTCATCTCCCACGTTGCCAGGGAGACTTTCACCCCTGGATGTCATGTCCCATGTAGGGGTGAAAGCAATGATTTCACTTGCAGAGTAGAGCTCAGAGATACTGAGGCCACATCTGAGCAACAAAAGAGGTCCTCCAGAAGTAACTCTTAGGCATGCCTATAGGTAGGCTAAGCTTCTCTGTTAAGCTTCACAAGAGTAAGTTTCATGATCAAGGGCATGGCCTATTGATTTGGGTATCCCTAAAGTTTGACACAGTACCAGGGTGTTCCCTGATAGTATTGTTTAATAGTTCCATATTCTTTCTCCTGTCCCTCAGGGGACTTTGCCAATACTTTTTTTTATTATCTGCTTAATATACTCTAGGATGTATCCAGGCATTACAATAATCTATATAGGATTAAAGGACCTCTTTCTTCTTCTGTGTGCCCTGTGTTTCAGTTGTTCAAATGAGCTATAAAGATAGGTCGAATTAGATTGTGCACTACAGAAAATTTCAATTCCAGATCAAATAAACTTTTCTTCCAATGGTCTCAAAAAGTATGTGTGCTTCTAAAATACACTGTCTTTCTTACCCCTATTTTCTGAATTACATTAACCCCAACCTGCTCGGCTTTGTTTTTATCTCTAAATATCAGGTTATATATATAAAGCAGCCTCTAAAAATCCAGAAATAATAATCACCACTCCAGACTTAATATGTCTGCTCTAAAAGCTTACAAACTAGGCCCCTGTTTTCTTATAAGCATTTTCTAAAGGTGACCATACCATTCTTGTTCTTTTGCTTCTGGCTTATTTTGTCTCACCAGATGTCCTGCATGTTCATTCACCTGCCTCACGACTTTGTTCCTTTTTGTAGTAGCACAACCTCCATTATAGGTATACACCATCATTTGCCAATCTACTTCTCAGTCAGTGCATCCTCCAGCCACCTGCATTCATTGGGCATCATGTATAGGGCCCAAAGTTCACAGTTCATCAAGATTTGGATATAAAATTCTTGTGATGCATTTTTTTTCTTTTAGCACTGTAAATATTTAGTCCCACTGCCTTCTTGAACTTGTTTTTCTCTTGTAGATTTTAGAACACTCTCCTTGACTTTGGCATTTGACAGTTTGACTATTATGTGTCTGAGCAAGATTCTTTTTGAGTTTATACAGTTTGAGTTTTGTTGCTCTTTTTGAATATGTATATTCGTATCTTTCCCTAATTTGGGGAGTTTCAGTAGTTATTTCTATGAATAACCCTCTGTCCCCTTCTCTCTTTTTCTCTTTCTGGGATACTCTTAATGTGTATATTGTTATGCTTGGTAGTGTTCTACAGGTTTCTTAGACTCTGTTCATTTTTTTCTCACTCTTTTTTCTTTCTTCTCTCAATCTGAATCAGTTCATTGTCTTGTCTTTGAGTTGACTGATTCTTTCTCCTGCAAACTCTAATCTGCTGTGAAACCCTTTAAGGAAGTTTTCATTTTAGTTATTGTGGTTTTCATCTCCAGTATTTCTGTTTATTTCTTTTAAAAAATTATTTTTATTTAGATTCTTATATTGTTCCTTCATTGTTTCCCTTATATCCTTTAATTTTTATCTGTGTTTTCCTTTATCACCTTAAGTATATTGAAGATCATTTTTCAAAGTCTTTGTCCTTTATGTCCAAACTCTCCTCTACTTCATTGATGGTTTATGAATTTTTATCTTGTCCCTTTGGATGGGCCATCAATGCCTGTTTCTTTGTTTCCTTACGATCTTTTTTTTACATACTGTACATTTTAATATTTTGAAGTATTATTGCTGGGCCTTAGTCTCTGAGCTCTCTTTTTCTTAAGTTCATGTCTAGTTAATGATTTGAGAAAGATATCCTTGCATATCAGGAGTTAAGAAAAACAAACAAATCAACTAAAAAAAAAACACCTTTCACAGCTTGGCAAATGGGCTCTGCGTTGGTTGGTGCTCTCCTTCAGCATTCAACCCCCTTTTCAAGAAGATCAGCCTTAAGCAAAAGTGAAATGCAGGGTCAGCTCCATATTTTCTGAGCCTGCATCCTGTTCTGGTCTTGTTCTAGCTTGTGGCCTTAGGAAACCCCCCATTTTAGGAACCTGGATGTCCTCTGTACTCCCTATGAAATAGACATTCTCTCCGTCTTAGGTGTTCTAATCAATGTCTCAAAGTTTGCCATCCTTTGCCTCAGGCCACATTGACTTTGTTTTTCACACTCTGTTAGCCGTCCTCATGCTGCTCTTGTGTGCAAGGCAAGTTCTGGGATGGTGAGACAGAGATGAATGTCCTTTATCAGTTTTCAGGCTGCCACCCCATAGATTGACAAGGATATATAGGTACTCCAGTATGCACATAGTGTTTACTCTGCTCCCTCCAGAGCAGGGCCAGGGACCCCCAACAGGAGCGCAGGCTGACTCCACACCATGCTGGGGAGTGGCTGGGGAAGAGCCAGCAGAGCACCAAGAGCTTTTCCTACTGTTTTTGTTTTTATTTTTATTTTTTAACATGGGCAGGAACCAGGAACCGAACCCGGGTCTCCGGCATAGCAGGCGACAACTCTGCCACTGAGCCACCATTGCCTGCCCTCTCCTACTGTTTTTCATGCTGGTATTTCTTCATTTGGTGCTTGCCCAGTAAACCACAACCCTTTAACTGTTTTCTGGAATTTCAAGGAAGTTGGCTCTTTCAGTTTTTGCTACTTGTTCAAAGATTCTGTGTGGGAATGGTATCCTGAAGTGTCTTACGCCACCATCATCCCATTGATTTTGAAGACAGCAGGCAAAAAAGGGATCCCCTTAACCTTTTTTAGTATGATTTGAGTAAGTTTTGGGTCTCCCCAAGTGAATGTATTTTGAAGGGATAACATTCCAGTGAAAATGTAAGTTCTGGTACCCACATTCATTTATAATACTTGGGATGGGCAAAATAATGGTCAAGGATATCCATATCTTAGTCCCCAGAACCTGTAAACATGTTATATTACATGGCAATGGAGGAATTAAGATTGAAGATTAATTAAGGTTGCTACTCAGCTGAGCTTGAGATGGGAAAATTACCCTTGATTATCATGTTCGGTGCAATGTACGTAAGGATTCTTACAAGCGAAAGGGAGACAGAAGAGTCAGTGTCACTGTGATGAGAAAGACTCAATCAGCCATTATGGACTTTGAGGATGGAAGGAGACCACAAACCAAAGATGTGGGGCAGCCTCTTGAAGCTGGAAAAAGAAAGAAAAGAGAATTCTCCCTTAGAACCTCAGTTTCTTCTGAGGCTCCGATGCAGCCAGGCTGACACCTTGATTTTAGGCACATGAGACCAGTTTTGGACTTCGGCCTTCCAGACGTGTAAAATAATAAATTTGGTTGTTTTAATCCACCAGGTTTATGGTAATTTAGTATAATAGCCATAGGAAGCGAATACAATATATACTTTGTCATGTCTCATGCTGTAACTTAAGTTTAAAATTATAGTCTTTTTGCGTGTGTCATTATTTTAGGATACTTGGAAGCAAAATAAAGATCACTTTGACTTGGAAGCAAAATAAAGATCACTTTGGGAAAGGAGTATACAAAAAAAAAAATACCGCCTAAGGTACAGATTCTAGTAAAGAAATATTCCTGATGCTTAACTGGAAAGGCTGTCTTCCTTTCTGTTTCTTCAGGAAGAAAGCACTTCGCAGTTTGAAGTGCAATTTGGAGCTGGAAGTAAAAATGAAGAACAAACAGGAGTCTTGTTCTGTGGATGGAGCAACTCACTGAGAGAATTTTTCCTTGCGCAGAATATAGCTGTGTTTGTGGAAATTTTGAAAAGATTAAACTGATGAAGTGTCTATTTATAGAACTGCTCTGATTGTTACTGTTTTCCTCAGGCTACTCAAAGTAAATGCATATGCTATTCATTGACGAATTTATTTTATTTTTCTGGCAAAATATATAAGTGATAGAGTATCTGCAACTTTCAGGTCTATTAAAGCTACCAAGAGAAAAAGGAGAAAACTTTTTAAATGATGGTGTGCATGTTGGCATGAAGGGAGATAGTATACTTGATAGAAAAATTATTTTGCAACATAGTTTGTGTAAGAGTATACGGCATTTAAATGACACGAAGCAGAGTAGAGTCTAAAGATGAAAGAGGTATTTACTGGAAATGGAATAGAGGGAAGGATCCAACCAAGAAAATCTTGATAGAACTATTAGAAGCAGCAGAGGCAAAGAAAATGAAATGGACAACTGAACTAATGCTAACTAAAGGAATTTAAAAGAATAAGCAGGGTCATTTACAACTTTATTAGGGAAAAAAGAAATACAAGAGGGAAAATGACCCATCAATAAATGAGGAGGGAGGAGAAATCAATGTTAGCTGTAAAATGTCTGAGCTATTGAGCTGCTGTTTTCAAGTCAGTCTTTATAAAGAAATAGGGTGTGGATAATTAGGAAGTAATTAAGGTCCTACCGACTTTGACACACTATTGACAATAAATAAGCAAATAATTACCTATTGCACAAATAAAATGTGTGCATGAGTAGAAGGAAGGTATTCTATAATAAACTTCCCTGATGCTATGGTAATTTTTATATCACTTGTTAAATTATCAGTGGATTGGGGAGGAAAAAACTACCATCAAACATGCACAAGTAATTAGATAACAATGATTTGAATAGGGGAAAGAGACAAAGGAGTGAGAGCATCAGGCTGAAATCTGGAAGAACAGGTATCAGTTTATTTAAATAAGCAGACAAACACACAAATAACACTGTAGTAAAACAACTTGATTGTGGAGCACCAAGTGTGGGATCAGAAAAACTGTACCACGCAGAGTACACTTCTAAGTTGGTCATTGTCCAGTGAATTGCACCACGACAGACAGACTGACTACACACCTTCTATAAATGCTAGATAATTGGGAGTTTAACATCTCCAGAACTAAGATTTTATGGAACACTGTAAACTCTCCAGTTTGTGCTACATGTTATGGATGTGGGTATGAGATGGGTGTAGCATGAGTTAGAATGGACATGTTTCATATGCTTCTTATTAATTAATAAATCAATGTAAGAATTTTTTTTTTTTTTTTTTTGTAATTCAGAGATGATGCAGAGACATGAAGAACAAAAGATGTGATGTCAGTCAGACCTACTTTAGAATCCAGCAGTGAGAACTTGGGCAAGTTTCTTAACCTTTTTGAGGAGGGTGATCATATTTACTTTATAACGTTTTATGAAGAATAAGTGAAATGGCTGACATACAACTCTTGGCACAAAGTAGAGAATCAACAAATAAAAGTTATTATCATAATAATATGGTAGATTCGAGTAAAGCATATGATATAAATGCTTGTGGAAAGCTAGAGAACCCAGCATCTATTTTTTCTTTAATACTTAACATAGAACTTGGCATATTGGTACTTGACAAATGGTAGCTATTAATGTGTATTTGTTATTTAGCCCTGTTGCCTTGGAAAAATTATAGTCTCACTTGACCTCAATGTCCATGTAAATCAGAATCAGTCTATGTTTTTCTGAGCATTTACTGTGCTCTCAGCATATTGGAGCATACGGTCTTGGAAGAAATGCAAGATTTTAGTTGGAGAGGTAAAACTAATACACAAGAAACAACTGGAGGTAAAAGTGGGTCTCAATGCTCCTAAGTGCGTTAGGAGTTCAGAGAACCAAGCAGTAAGGCTGTGGTAGCATGAGAAGGCCTGGTGAGGAAAAAGCTGAACTTACTTTGGACCTTGAAGGATACTTAAGATTTGTATGAATAAGGAGATGATGGCGGAGAGGCAGAAGGGCTCAAATGTCTTTTGGGTGGCAGAACATGGGCTGGAATATGAAGGCAGGAATGAATGTGTCTGGTAACTGCACTTCTGAAACACAGGACGTGTGTTTGATATAAAGTCTGAGGATTGAGCCAGATTATTTGAAATTGGGGTTGTTGGTCTACTTATGAGGAGAGGTGAGTGGAAGTGGAATGAGTAATTTATTGTAGGACAAAGTGATAGGATACTTTCACTTGTAATAATGTCTTTCTCAATGTGTTAGGCTTCTTTCTCAGGTGAAATGAGATATTTGAATCCCTAATGTGTTTTCTTTCTTGTAGGGTCTTCTGCAACTTTCTGTAGAACTTTCATTTTTTCTTGTCCATTTCCCCAACTTTTCTATGAGAATTTTGAGGTAGGAACCAAGTTCTATTCATCTCTTTGTGCACTAAACACAGTGCCTGACACATAACAAGGATCACAGAATACTCGTGGGATGTATAAACACTGCTGTAGGGTTATAAAAATGAAATGACATTTAATATTTGTGCTTTGATTATACTTATTTTAGTTACACATTTTTCTGCTTCTAAAAGGCCTAATGGTGACTTGCATATTGAAATAAAATACCTACTGAAAAACAGAGGTTATGGATTTGGTTTCTGGCAGTTGTAACATTCAGGGAATCACATTGTGCTTCCATTTTCTGATAATGGAAACTCTTGCAGAAAAAGAGTTTTCCCTGGAAACAAACTTGAGGAGGAATTGATCACATGGGAGCTTGTAATATTTCAATTAAACATTCCTATATAGGGGAGAGATGTGCAATTGGATGTGAGCGAGCATAAGATAGGCTCTAGAGAGAATTAGTGCTGAGACCAACGCCATTTCTTCCAGCTCTGCAGATGGTTCAGGGATGAAATTTACCCAGTTTTTGATGTTGAGAGTGATGTGCATCTGGAAAAAATAACCAGGAATTGAATTGCTTAAAGAGTAAAGATATTTAGGAACAGTTAGAGAATGGAGTTCCTACTAAATGAATTTGCCTTGAAAAATGGTAAATAACTTGGGATATAGCATAAAGCACTTTATTGGGCCATGGCTCATAAATCTGTAACCTTGCTTTTATTAATGTGGAATATACATGAGCTGATATGAAAACAATAGCCCTTGAATTGATTTCCACATTATGCTGATTTTGTGATCATCTCTGTACCGAGACCACCCAATTCCTTTCTGTTGTAACTAACACCAGATTTTTGTCCTGGGTTTGAAATCTTTGACTATGACATGCACCATTTTTTAGAAAGCTGTTTGATTGATAGTTTAATCATTGTTCCCTATTACATCAGCAGCCAGGCCTAGTATTCCAGTTTAGAAGGATTGTTTTGCTTTGTCCTTATGTCACACAAAATACTCGTGGATTGCTAGTAGTAGCTCTGATTGCAGCTTTATAGATTTCAGACGGGGTTGAAAGATTAAATTTTATGTGTTATATCCTTGTGTTTATCTTTTCGACAACACATGGTTTCTATTCCTCCTGATTAAAATAAAATCAACTTTCCAATCTGTTTGGTTGTGTGCTCTTGTTTCTTTTCTTTCTTCCATATTTATATGGGCATGGACAATTTTACACTTTTGAAAAGTGCTGGGAAAAGCTGGTTACCCCTTGCTCTTTTTGAAACTAAGTAGGTGTTTTAGTTTCCTAGGCTGCTCAAGCAAATGGGTTGAGTTAAACAATAGGAATTTATTTGCTCACGGTTTGAGGCTGGGAAAAAGGCCAAATCAAGGCATCATCCTGGTGATGCCTTCTTCCCAGGTCTGTGGCATTCTGGGGCTGGCTGCCAGTGATTCTTTGTCTTTAGCTTGTCACATGGCAAGACACAGGAAGGTGTCTCTGGGCCTCTCCATTCTCTCTGAGTTCCATTGTACTTCAAGTTCTTGCTTCCTGTAGCTTTTCCCTCTGTCTGAATTTCATTCTGCTTACAGGGGACTCCAGTAAGAGGATTAAGTCCTGTCCTGATTGGATTGTGTCACACCTTAACTGAAGTGACCTCATCAAAACGTCCTGCTTACCATGGGTTCACACCCAGAGGAATGGATTCAATTTAAGAACATGTTTTTCAGGGAGACATACGACTTCAAATCACCACAGTAGGCAAACACAAAATCAAATTTGGTTATGTAATCAAGTAATCAAAAATCCTTCCTTTAGTCAGTTTCATCGCTCTAGATTTTCTATGTGATTTAACAATCAGATAAATCAGCAAGGCTTTAAAGAGTTCGAAAGAAATTCAACTAGGTCTAAAAATATAATTACTACTAAGTACAACACTTAATTGAATTTGATGCTTGGATTCATCCGCTGATAGTGTACTCTGCTGTTCAAGCAAAATCATTCAGTAGGTAAGGTCTGTCTGTGTGCATTCTGTTTCTAGTGCATTCTCTCTGCTTTCCCAAGTCCCTGTAGGACAGTTTTTAGAGTGTCTTACCACTCCCTGCAAAGCCTTGGGCACTTCATTCGAGTTGCCCTTTTAGATAATGTTCCATGCTATGGGCTTTTCTTTTTTCCCAACTAGCAATTTTAATTGAAGTATAACCGACATACACTAAACTGCCCATATTTATAGGGTATGATTTGATCCTTTTTGACATATGTGCACACCTGTGATCATCACAATCAAAATAATGAACATATCCATCACCATCAAAGCTTTTTTGTGATTCCTCAGGCTTTTTTGTGATCCCTCCTTTTTGCCTCACTCTGTGCTCCACACGAACCCCAGGCAACTCTTGTTTTCTGTAACTGTAGAATAGTTTTGTTTTCTAATATTTTATGAAATGGAGTTGTGCAGCATGTATTCCTTTTTGTGGTTTGGCTTTTTTCATTTAGCATAATCCCTCTGAAATTCATCCATGCTGTTTTGTGTTTCAGTTAACTATAATCACAATAATGTGCTACCATCGATTTCCAAAATTTATCAACATAAATAGAAATTTTTTACAAAGTAAACATTAACTTCCCATTGTCTACCCACAAAACAGCCCCTGGCCACCTATATTTTATATTCTAACCCTATCAGCTTGCTTATTCCAATTAGTTCATATCAGTGTGATTATGAAATATCTGTTTCTTTTGTGTTTGGCTTATTTCACTCAGCATGATGTCTTCGAGGTTCATCAATGTTGTTGTATGTATCAGGACTTCATTCCTTTTTATGCCTGAATAATATTCATTTGATGTATATAGCACAATTTATTTATATATTTCTTGATTGATGGACATTTGGGTTGCTTCTATCTTTTGGAAATTGAGAATAATGCATATCTGGTTTCCAAATATTTTCTCTTATTGAGTAGGTTGTCATTTTATTTTTATGTTAAAGTCCTTTAATATGCAAAGTTAAATTTTGATGAGATCCCATTCATCTATTTTTTCTTTTGTTTCTTGTTCTTCGGGTGTAAAGTCTAAGACATCATTGCTTAACAAAGATCCTGAAGGTTATTTCCTACATTTTCTTCTGGAGTTTTACAATCTTGGTCCTTATCTTTAGGTCTTTGATCTGTTTTGAGTTAACTTATGTATATGATATGAGATGGGGTTCCTCTTTTATTACTTTCCATGTGGAGATCCAGTTCTCCCAACACCAATTGTTGGAAGAGACTATTCTTTCCTAACTGAGTTGACTTTCAGACTTGTCAGAAATCAATTGGCCAGGCTGGCCATGGTGGCTCAGCAGGCAGAATTCTCACCTGCCATGCCGGAGACCCGGGTGAGATTTCTGGTGCATGCCCAAGTGAAAAAAAAAAAAGGAAAGAAAAAAAATCAATTGACCAAGAATGTGAGGGCCTATTGCTAAACTCTCAGTTCAATTCCATTTGTTGATACAACTATTCTTGTGCAAGTACCATGCTGTCTTGACCACTGTAACTTTGTAATAAGTTTTAAACTCAGAAAGGATGAATTATCTCAGTTTGTTCTTCTTTTTCAAGATGTTTTGGACTATTTGGGGGGTCCCTTACATTTCCAAATAAATTTGATAATTGGCTTTTCCATTTCTCCAAAGAAGGCTATGGGAGTTTTGATTTGGATTGAGTTGAGTCTGCAAATCTTTTTGGGTAGAATTGACATCGTAATGTATTTAGTCTTCCAATCCATGAACTCGAAATGTCCTTCCATTTATTTAGGTCTTATCTGATTTTTTTAGCAGTATTTCATAGTTTTCTGTGTACACTTTTTTTACATTCTTGATTAAATGTATTCCTGGATATTTGATTCTTTAGTTGCTATTGTAAATGGAATTTTTTTTCCTTACAGTCACGATAATGTGCAACCATCACTACCATCCATTTCCAAAACTATCCTCCTCAGATCCCTCATTAGTGGTATATAGACACACTGATGATTTTTGTCTATTGATCTTGTACCCCCACACTTTGCTGAATTTGTTTGTTTTGTTGTAGTTTTTTGGGGGACTTTCTATACATAGAATCATGTCATTTGCAAAGATTGAAAGGTTTACATCTCCCTTTCCAATTTTCTCACCTAACTGCTCTGGCTAGAACCTCCAGTAAAATGTTGAATAACAGAAGTGACAGTGGGCTTCCTTGTCTTGTTCCAGATCTTAGAGGAAAAGCCTTCAGTCCTTCGCCACTGAGTATGATGTTATCTGTGGGTTTTTTGATAAATACCCTTTATTATGTTCCTTCTATTCCTAGTTTTCTAAGTGTTTTTTTGTTGTTGTTGTTAAGAAAGAAAGTTGGATTTTGTCAAGTGCTTTTTCATGTGGTTTCTTCCCCCTTTCTTTTGCTGATGTGGTATATTACATTAGTTGGTTTTCTTGTGTTGAACTACCCTTGCATATCTTGGATAAAATCCACTTGATTGTGGCATATAATTCTTTTAATGTGTCATTGGATTTGATTTTCAAGTATTATGTTGAGTTCTTTACATCTATATTTATAAGAGAAATTGGTCTATAATCTTCTCTCCTTTTATTATATTTATCTGGCTTTGGTATTAGGGTGATTTTAGCCTCACAGAATGAGCTAAGTAGTAGTCCATCTTCTTCAATTTTTGGAAGATTTTTAGTAGGATTGTTAATAATTCTTCTTGGAACAATTGGCAGAATTTACCTGTGAAGCATCAGGTCCTGGGCTTTTATTTTTTGGAAGGTTCCTTTTTTATTTTTTCCATGAGCAGTCACCGGGAATTGAGCCCAGGTCTTTGGCATGGCAGGTGAGAACTCTGCCCACTGAGCCACCATGTTCTGCCCTTGGAAGGTTTTTGATGACTGAATGTCATTACTTGTGATTGGTTTGTTAAGTTCTTCTATTTCTTCTACAGTCAGTGTAGATTGTTCCTGTGTTTCTAGGAGGGTGTCCATTTCATCTAGATTGTCTAATTTGTTGGCATGCAGTTGTTTACAGAATCCTCTTATGATCCTTTCATTTCTGTGGGTTCAGTAGTGTTGCCCCGCCTTTCATTTCTGATTTTATTTATTTGCGTCTTCTCTCTTTCTTTTCTTTGTCAGCCTAGCTAAGGGCTTGTCCGTTTTATTGACCTTTTCAAAGAACCAATGTTTAATTTTGTTAATTTTCTGTCGTTTTTTAATTCTCAATTTCATTTATTTCTGCTCTAATCTTTGCTATTTCTTTCCTTCTGTTTATAATGGGATTTGTTTGCTATTTTTTCCTAGTTCCTTGGGTGTGCAGTTAGGTTTTATTTTAGCTCTTTTTTCTTCTTAAATGTAAGCATTTAGGGCTATAAATTCCCTCTCAGCACTGCCGTTGCTGTATCCCATAAGTTTTGATATGTTGTGTTCTTATTTTCATTTGTTTCAAGATATACTGATTTTCCTGTGATTTTTTTCTTTGACCCCCTGATTGTTTAAGAGTGTGTTGTTTAATTTCCATATATTTGTGGATTTTCGAGTTCTCTGCCTCTTATTGATTTCCACCTTCATTCCCTTGTGGTCAGAGAAGATGCTTTGATAATTTCAATCTTTTAAAATTTATTGATACTTGTTTTAGGACCCAGCATGTGGTCTATCCTAGAGAATGATTCAAGTACAGTTAAGAAGATGTATACCTTTCTGTTTTGGTGTGCAAAGTTCTGTATATGTCTGTTAGGTCTACTTCATTTATCACATTATTCAAATTCTCTGTTTCCTTATTGATCTTCTGTCTGGATGTTCTATCTATTGATGGGAGTGGTGTATTGAAGTCTCCAGCTATTACTGTAGAGGGGTCTATTTCTCCCTTCAGTTTTGCCAGTCTTTGCCTTATGTATTTTGGTTCACTGTGGTTAGTTGCATTAATATTTATGATATTATTTCTTCTTGGTAGGTTGCCTCTTTTATTAAAATATAATGTCCTTCTCTGTCTCTTATAACAGCTTTTGTCTCAAAGTCTATTTTCTCTGATATTAGTATAGCTACACCAGCTCTTTTTCAGTTACTATTTGCATAGAATATTGTTTTCCATCCTTTTACTTCCAAGCTATTTTTGCCTTGGGTCTAAGGTGAGTCTTTTGTAGATAGCATATAGTTGGATCATGTTTTTTTGTCCATCCTTTCAATCTTTGTTTTTTGATTGGGGAATTTACTCCATTGACCTTCAATGTTATAATTATAAATGCAGTACTTACTTTCTTAATATTTTTAATCTCTGTTCATATTTTCCTTCATCTCCTTTAATTGACTAAATCTATGTGTTTGAATTACTTTGTTTAATTGTGTTTCCTTTGAAGTTTTAATTCATCGTTTCCTCTGAAATTTTAATTCATCGTCTCCTCTGAAGTTTTATTTCCTTGGCTGAGTTATATTTTCCTATTTATTAGCATGGTTTGTAATTTTTTGCTGATGTCTGGGCATCTGATTATCTTGAGTAAACTCAAAAGGGCAGTTTCTCCTCTTGTCTAGGGTTTTACTGTTGATCTGCTTTGTGTTAAGGTTCTTTAATGCTTGGCACAACTTATTCTAGATCCTTTGAGTAGACCATGTTTAACTGTCAAGATCTTCTCAACTTACTCATCTGATTCTTGCCCTCAATATGTGGTACAGTTTTTAGGATTGTACTTTATGTGCAATTGGCTCACTTCTAGGAGAAAGGTAGTAGTCCTGAGCTGTTCTGTTTGTTTTTGTGCATAATATTTAGTTTTTAAAATAAAAGAGCTTGATGCTATATGCTTTCCTCCAAATACTCCACTAGCTTTATTCATTAGTTATGATATGTTGTGTTTTCATTTTCATTCAGTTCAAAATGTTTTGATTTCTTCTTTGGTCCATTGGTTATTTTCAAGTGGGTTATTTATTTTCCAAATATCTTAGTACTTTCTAGATATTTCTCTGCCTTTGATTTCCAATTTAATTGTATTTTGTTCAGAGAACATACTTTATATGATTTGAGTCTTTAAAAATGTATTGATAGTTGATTTATGGCCCAGATTGTGGTCTATCTTGGTAAATGTTTTGTGTGCACTAGAAATAATTTTGTTGATCTTGAGTGCAGTGGTCTATAATTTTCAATTATGTCAAGTTGGTTGATAGTCTGTTTCATGTTTTCTATACCTTTATTGATTTTCTGTCTGCTTATTCTATCAATTACTGACAGAGGATGTTGATATCTCTGGCTATACTTATGCACTTAGCTATTTCTCCTTGCAATTTTATCATTTTTAGCTTTAACTATTTTGAACTTCTCATTAAGTGCTTTAGAGTTTAGGCTTGCTATGTCCTCTTGAAGAATTTAGTCCTTTATGCATATGCTATGTCTCTCTTTATCACTGGTAACATTCTTTGCTCTAAAATGCTTGGATATTTACTTTGATATTAATGTAACTATTTTTTCTTTTAATTGATGCTAGGATAATGACTATTGCTATCCTTTTGCTTTTAAACTATTTGTGTCTTTATGTTTGAGTCTTGCTTTTTCATCTAATCTGACAATACCTGCTTTTGATTGGTGTGTTTAGATGACTTAAGTTTAATGTGATTATTGCTACATTCACATATACATTTACCTTATTTCTCTGTTTTCTATTTTTCCCCACATGTTCTTTGTTCTTCTCTTTTGTATTTTTATGCAATTTTTTGAGATATATTTACATACCATATAGTCATCCAAAGTGTACAATCAATGGTTCACAGTACCATCGCATAGTTGTGCATTCATCACTGCAATCAGTATTTGAACATTTTCATTACTACAAAAAAATAAAATTAAGAATAAAAAAGAACACACAAAACATCCAATACCCCTATCCCCTTATTATTTATTTATTTTTGTCTTTATTTTCTTACTTATCTGTCCATACACTAGATAAAGGGAGTGTCAATCACAAGGTTTTCACAAGCACATGGTCTCACCGTAAAAGCTATATAGCTATGCAATCATCTTTAAGAATCAAGGCTACTGCATTACAGTTCACAGTTTCAGGTATATCCTCCTAGCCATTATAATAGACTAAAAACTAAAAATCTGTATAATGCATAAGAACAACCTCCAGAATGATCTCTTGACTCTATTTGAAATCTCTCATTCACCGGAGCTTTATTTTGTTTCATTTCTTTTCAACCTTTGATCAAGAAGGCTTTCTTAATCCCATAATGTCAGGTCCAGGCTCATCTGTGGGAATCATGTCCCTCATTGCCAGAGAGATTTACCCAGTGGTGTTAATCTCCAAGATCAAGGGCTTCACCTATTAAGTTGGTAGTCCCCAATATTTGTGAAAATATCAGAATTTCCTCAAGTGGGGAAGTTTAATAGTTCCACATTTTCCCCTAGTCCATCAAGGTCACTTTGCAAATACTTTTTTTTTTTTATCTTCTGCCCAGATTACTCTGGGATGTATCGGTGCATCATACTAACCGGTACAAATAAACAAGTTCTCACTCCCTAGTCAAGGTTCCATGTAATTATGGTATATGAATAAATGACCATTCAAGTTAATTAGGCAGTGTGCTACAGAAAATATAAATTTTGCACCAAATAAACATCTCTTAACTTGGTCAATATCATCTTTTACCCTGTATTTTGATTTACCTTAGTCCTAACCAGATCAGCTTCATTCATAGCTCTAATTGAAGTTTGATCCCTTTTTCAGCTTTTAAAACAGTTTCTGAATGGATTAATAATGCTGACTTTCATAGTTGCAGATCTCTAGCTCTGAGACTTAGGTGTCACACAGACACCCGAAGTTCCAGGGACGACTAGGTTACATAGAACTCAGCATTTCAAAATTTAGAATTAGTGATTACAAGTCCAGAATAGATGTGACTGCTGTAAAAGCTTACAATCTAGGAATCTTTACAAAAAGCTTCTCTCTAATAACCTATGCTCTCAGATTTAACTGTCAGACTTTGCACATTGTAGTTAGTCCATATTAGTGAGATATTATAATGTTTGTCTTTTCATTTTTGGTTTATTTCACTCAATATACTGTCCTCAAGATTCATTTACCTAGTTTCATGGCTTACGGCATCATTCCTTCACAGATGGCCCTTCCATTCACCAGTCAATGTACCCTTAGGCCACCTCCAGCCATTGCAAATTGTGAATACTGCCACCAGTGTGCAAATGTACATTCACGTCCCTGCTTTCAGTTGTTACAAGTATATACCTAATAAGGGGGTTCCAGGATCATATGCAACCCCATACTTAGTCTCCTTGGAACCACCACACTGCCTTCCGGAGGGCCTGCACCATTCTACTTCCCAACCAAAGGTGTATAGGTATATCTCTTTCTCTACATTTTCTCCAGCACTTGTATCTTTCTGTTTATTTTTTAAGCATTTTTATTCACACACTAGACAATTCACCTAAGTAAACAATTAATGATTCCTAGTATAATCACACTATTGTGCATCTCCATGACAATCTACATGAGGACATTTCCATTTCTTCTACAAAGAAAGAAGAGGAAAAAATTAAAAAGAAATAATAAAAAATAAAATAAAAAGGAGAAACACCACCACCACCACCAAGAATCCCATACTCCTCCCTTATTATTGACATTAAGTTTGGTATATTGCCTTTGTTGCACTTAATGGGAGCAAATTACAATGTTACTGTTAACTACAGACCCTAGTTTGCATCGATCGTATTTTTTCCATATCGCATCGCATTTTCAGCACCTTGCAATGTTGATATTCATTTGTTCTCCTTCATGTAAAAACATTCTTGTATTTGTACATTTGATCCCATCATTGCCCACTCTAAATTTCACTAAGTTATACAGTCCCAGTTTATTTTCTATGTTTACTTCTGGTGTCATACATGCCCATAGACTTCCTCTTTCAGTGATACTCACATCCAGCTTTGTTTAGTGTACTTAAAATATTGTGCTATCATCAGATAGCATTGTGCTATCTACTTCTGGAACTATAATCAATCCTGTTGAACATTCTGTACTCCTTCAGAATCAAATGCTCAATCCCTACTCTCTTTCTATGTCCTGATAATCTGTGCTCTTGACCTTAACCCTCAAAGTTCACTTATTAGTGTTATTTCATTTTGGTGAGACCGTACAGTATTTATCCTTTTGTTTCTGGCTAATTTCACTCAACAAAATGTCCTCAAGTTTCATCCACATTGTTACACATACTCTTATTGATAGTCTTCATTTCTATACTTTTCTCCAAACTTATCTCTCTCCTGTCTTTTTCTATCTGCCTGTCTTGTTCCCCTTAGTATTTCTTGTAGAACAGATCTTTTGTTTGCAAACTCTCT
Source organism: Myrmecophaga tridactyla (assembly GCA_004026745.1). Classification (NCBI taxonomy): domain Eukaryota; kingdom Metazoa; phylum Chordata; class Mammalia; order Pilosa; family Myrmecophagidae; genus Myrmecophaga; species Myrmecophaga tridactyla. Next base: position 29,104 of record PVIY010005289.1, read on the forward strand.
CAGTGTCTGTTCAGAAATATTTTAAATTCTTCATCATTTTTGAAGGACAGTTTCACTGGATATAGGAATCTTGGTTGGCAGTTTTTCTCTTTCAGTCTCTTCAATATATCATACCATTACCTTCTTACCTCCATGGTTTCCTCTGAGAAATCTGCCATGGTCTTTTTGAGTTTCCCCTGTATGTGATGGATCACTTTTCTATTGCTGTTTTCAGATTTCTTTCTATGTCTTTGATATTTGACAATCTGTATTAGTAAGTGTCTTGGAGTAGGTCTATTTGAATCTAGTCTGTTTGGGGTAAGCTGTGCTTCTTGAATATGTAATTTTATGTCTTTCATGAGAGATGGGAAATTTTCACTGATTATTTCCTCCATTATTCTTTCTACCCCATCTTTCTTTGTCTTCTCTCTCTGGGACACTCATAACATGTATATCCAGACACTTCATGTTGTCACTCAATTCCCTGAGGCCCTGCTAAAACCACAATTGGAGCTTGGTTGAGTTACCTTTCCTTGTTCCTAGTAGAGACTGCTTCTTTTCCCCATGGGGGAATGTCTCCCACAGCCTGGAGGCAGTGGGGAGAGTCACCAGCTTCCACAGTTTGGGGGATTTATTTGAAGTTCTGTCTTGTAATCTCAGCCCTTCTACCAATTCCCAATTGGTGTGAAATATGTGTCTGGTCATGGATGTCCCCCAGATGGTTTTTCCAGACATTTTCTATCTATTTATTAGCTGCTTTACAGAACTAACTAAATTCCATACCACCCTACACTGCCATCTTGCCCTGCCTTTCCCCTTTTTTGTATTTTTATGTATCCATTTGGATTAACATTTTTATGGATCCATTTTTACTCTTTTGTTGGCTTATCGTTTGTAATTCTAAATTTTGCTATTAATCACTTTAGGGTCTGTATTGATAGATAAAACTGCCACACTTCACATATTGGATGCCAGACCTAGGAACATTCTGACAGAACTTCTATTTCTCTCCTCCCAATCTTTTTGCTCTTTTTGTCTACATTTTATTTCTACAAGTGTTATAAATGTACCAGTATATTGTTATTTTTGTTCTAGGATGTCAAGTATCTTTAAAGAGTTAAATAATAAGAAAAAGTTCTTTTAAAATTGATCTTTTAATATATATCCTTTAATATATCCTGTGCTATTCCTTCCTTTTTGTAGTTTAATATCTCTTATAAGGTGGGTCTGCTGTTGATAAATTCTTTCTGCTTTATATATCTGAAAAAAATCTTTCTTTTTTTTAAAAAAAAATATTTTGCTGTCTATAGAATTCTGGGTTGACAGGTTTTTTTTTCTTAGTTCATCAGAGATTTTACTCCATTGTCTTTCATTTGTATTACTTCCAATAAGAAGCATCCTATCTCCCTTATCTTTGTTCCTTTATATGTAAAATGCCTTTTCTTGTTATTTTCTGGATGCCATATATTTTTTCTATTTATTAGTATTTTTAATCAAATTTTATTATGACATGCCTTGGCATAGCATGTAGATTCTTATGCTTATGGTTTGCTGTGATTTGTTGAGTTTCTTTTGAACTACTTGGATCTGAGGTTTTATAGAATTTATCAAGTTTTAATGATTTTTGGTCATTATTTAAAAAAATATTTTTTTCTTTGTGGGTTTTCCAGGTTGGTGTGATGCCCTGATAAATCCCAGGGTGATATGACAGTAAATAAAGAAGTGTTTGCAAAGTTTCCTTGGGGGAATGGGAGGAAAGAGAGGAAATTCAACTTCCCCATTTGGGGAATTCCTGATATTCTCACAAGCAGAGGAGAAAATCAAATCAATAGGCTAAGCCCTAAATTTTGGCATTTGTTCCTATGAAATTTATCCCCAAAAAGGATAGGCTAAGCCTACTTAAAATTAGGCCTAAGACTCACCCCCAGAGAACCTCTTTTGTTGCTCAGATGTGGCCTCTCTCTCTCAGCCAACATGGCAAGCAAACTCATTGCCCTCCCCCTCTCTACATGGGACATGACTCCCATGGGTGTAAACCTCCCTGGCAATGTGGGACAGAAGTCCTAGAATGAACTGGGACTCAGCATCAAGGAATTGAGAAAAACTTCTCAACTGAAAGGGAGAAGAAAGAAATTAGACAAAAAAAAGTGTCAGTGGTTGAGTGATTTCAGAGTCCAGGGGTTATCCTGGAGGTTATTCTTACATGTTATATAAATATTCCCCTTTTAGCTTAAGGTGTAGTAGAGTGACTGGAGGGAAGTGCCTGAAACTGTAGAGCTGTGTTCCAGTAGCCACTTTTCTTGAAGATGATGGTATGACGATAGAGCTTTTGTAATGTGACTGTGTGAGTGTGTGATTGTGTCTGATGCTCCTTTTATCTATGGTATGAACAGATGAGTAAAAAATATGGATTAAAAAATAAACAAATAATAGGGGGGAACAAATGTTATAATAAATTGAGTATACTGAAATACTAGTGATCAATGAAAGATAGTGGTAAGGGGTATAGAAAAAAATAGGTGGAACAAAGGTTAAAATATATTGGGTAGATGGAAATACTAGTGGTCAATGAGAGGGAGGGGTAAGGAGTATGGTATGTATGAGTTTTTTCTTTTTTCTTTTTCTTTTTTTTTCTGGAGTGGTGCAAATGTTCTAAGAAATGATCATGGTGATGAATATACAACTATGTGATGATATTGTGAACCATTGATTGTACACCGAGTATGGAATGTTCGTATGTTAAGAATGGTTGTGTTTGTATGTTGTTTTGTCAATAAAAATATTTAAAAAGTTTTTTTCTCTCTGAAAGACTCTTTTTCCTTCTTTTCCCCAATTATGTATACTAGGCCATGTAAAGTTGCTCCTGAGCTCATTGATACTCTGTTCGCTTTTTTCCTAATCCTTATTTTCTCTCTGAGTTTCATTTTGGTTGGTTTCTATTCCTAACCAATCTTTTCTTCTGCAATGTCTAATGCAACATTAATCCCATTCACAGTGTTTTTCTTTTTAGACAGTGTAGTTTTCACCTCTAGAATTTTGACTTGAGTCTTTTTATATTGTCCAAATCACTATTTAAAATATTTAATCTTTCTTCCATCTTCTGGGACATATGAAATGCAGTTATAACAAGTGTTTTGATGTCTTTGTCTACGAGTTCTATAATATGAATTCTTTTTGGTCAGTTTCAGTGGTTTGATTTATTTTCTCTCTTATGGATCCTATTTCCATTCTTCTTTACATGTCTGGCAATTTTTCATTTGATGCCAGAAGCTGACTGCTATGTCCTTCAGCTGTAGGTTCTTTCAATGCTTACTCTGCCAGCTCAGCCTGCTTTACCCTGGTCCTATCTAAATCAAATGTGGGAAATTTACCAGTGAAGTTCTGCTTTGGTGTCCTTTAAGTGTTGTCCTTAGTCTATAGCAGGGCTTCCGGGGTCTGATTTGCTCTGAGGCTTTGCCCTTGGTCTGGGGCAGTCAGAACGTCTCTGGCCATAGGTTTTACTTTTCTCTGAATGACTTCCCTGGACCTGTGAGCCTAGTCACAGTTAGGCTCAGGGCACTGATGCTGCTCTGCTGAGCAAATCAGACCCTCTGGCTTGGAATTCAGTTCACCCTGCCTGGAAACCCAGGGATATGGAGCTAATTACCCACTTGGGGCCTGTCGCCCTCTTGGGTGGTCATTCCAATCAGGCCCGTACTGCTTCTGGCTTAATTCCTTTTATTCTGCTGGACTACTTTGCTCCTCTGGACCCAGAATACTTGGTGGCCATGGTACGCAAGTTAAGCCAATAAGTGAAAAGCTGTTTTTTTCTTCTACAAACCGCATTTATTTATTTTTCAAATAAAATATATACCTTTACAGATTATAAATAAATACATACTGATGTAGAAAAGTTAGAAATTATGGAAAGTATGTCTAATAAAATTTAAAAATGTGTAATAGAATTAAAATAAAAATTCCGGCTACTATTTACATTTTTCGTACTTCCCTCTATTTGTTTTATGTAGTTGATCTTAAACTGTACATACACTTTACATTCTGTTTATTTCCAGTTACTTTTTTCTGTATCACTGAAATTTTTTATGATTAATGCTATTTTATCATAGAGACATGCCATAATGTATGTACCTATTTTCCTATAATAAACATTTTTAACTTATTTTCATTTTTTTTACTCATATCTTTTGGCATAATTTCTTCCTGAATTTGGGATTATTTCCTTAGGATAGATTTCTCGAAATGGAATAACAGGAGTGAATATTTTCAGGCACTTAAAACAATAATGCTAGCTTGTTTTCCAAAATAGTTGAAACACATACACTTAAACTCAATCAACATATGACATGACTTCCAGTTTCACCAAGTGAAGAAATAAACATTTTAAAACTGTACAAATTTGTTTATTAAAACCAAATAAGAGGTAATAATTGACATTTTTTCTTGGATTAAGCAGTCAGTTGAGAAAATGTTTTACATAGCTGGTAACTAAAGGAGAATATTTTTCTCCTACTTTCAAATCAGTTTTTTTTTAAAAAAATCATTTGCATCCATTTTATGACTACAACCAAGTACATCCTTTTTATTTCATTCTGAGTCCCATATTAGCATTAATTTGACAAGTCACACTGTAAAATGAACCTGTTATATCTTCCTTGATTTGGGTAAGAATTTCCTTCCATGGTTAATGCCAAGAATTCTTTTGGGGATTTGGTCAAGACTGGTAGTAGCCCTTTAATTTATTGGTCTGTTGTTTTATTTATTTAGGATTTATATCTTGCCTACTACTAAACAGGATTTGAGGTGACATACATACTAAGACAAAAACAGTATAATAAAGGATACAAAGAATAAAGAAAGGAAAAAATGTTAAGGGGACTCTAGGTTATTCACTGCATATAGTCATTGATGCTTATGTCTGAGATTTGAGTTTTTTTGTTAGCTTTGCTCATTCCTCGTTCTTGCCCCTGGGCTCTGCAGGCTGTGTGTAAGAACTGAGCGAGAGGAGGCAGCCACTCAGAGGCTGGGGAAGTTGCTGGCACCTCAACATTAACCTCAGAGGACCCCCGGGGATGCTGGGCTCTCACTTTCTCACCGGAAAGCACTCATCCATCATATTCACATTCTCCCAGGAAACCCCTCAGAGCGCACCCTTGCCTTAGAGGACGCCTCTCCAGGAGTTATTGTGGCAGTCGTTGGGCAGCATTTCACAGACCGTGGGCCTCTGTGGTGGGAGACGGACAATTTGTTTCTGACTGCAACAAGGGCCCTTTGCACGGCGGTGCAGCAGGAAGTGGGAGACCGCGGCTCTGCTGCCGCGCTAAGAAGCCATTATCGCCAGACAGAGAAGTACATACTGCAGATAATGGGCCTCTCAGGCTGTCCAGAAATCATTACACGACTGAGGAAGAGGTAGCAACTGTTTTAAATCCCATTAGTGGGGCTGATGGGCTGCTTGGGACAGGATGCCTATACCAGAACCAGGAGCTTAGAATAACTTCTCCTCATTAACCCTTTCCTGCTGGGACCTGGCATTTCCCAGGCTGCAGTACCACTACATTTCCGATGAGAAGAAGGAAATTATGCCTGGCGCCTCATACATTATCTCAATTAATTCAAACTACCCCCGCTTCTGAGTCAGTATTAACTCCCTGGTTCAGGAAAAGAAACTGAGCTCTGCTGGAGGTCACAAAACTAGTGAGTAAGGGAATCAAGATTTGAACCAGACCTTCTGATGCTAAAGCTTTCATTTCTTACATAAGGGCCTCCAAAATGTTGTGTGTGTATGGTTGGGGAGGGCTCAGAATTTTGTAGCTCACAAGTGAGCCTTGCAATGGATGTCGTTGACTCGGGCTTTGGAGATGAACCTTGAAACACATTTTTTTTTGCCAACTTGAAATAACCACATTTCTTTGTAGATGCTCCATTTTCAGAACTTATCCGTATTTATGCCACTTCAAAAAATCTTTCCCTTTCTAGAAAAAGCTTTCTTCCATACTTTTTGTTTTGTAACTGGAATAATGGATCTCAGATACAATTATTTCCCTAAGTTTATTGCCTAATACGGTTTAGCACAGGGGACGGATATGTGGAGAGGAGGAGCACACATCTCATTCCGTTTGGTTCCACTGCCTGATTAAAGATTTTCCAGATCTGATTTTTCGTAAGCCTTAGGGGTTGGATGTTACCAAATGAATGATTTTGATTGTGGCTTTTGGGGAATAATTTTTATTTGTTTAAATGTGTACAGATTTTTAAATAAACAGGTTTTTAAACATTTTTTTCAGAAGATATCATTATAAGGTGAATAGTATAATTGTCTTCTAACAACTTTCTGCTTCACAGAGTTGCTGAATGTAGAGGTCTTTCAAAAATATTCACCTTTTTTTCATTATGCTATTTTGACATTGAACAATTCATTGCCCAAACATAAAAACGTCCTTAATAACAAAAACATGTTTTTAGTGAAGGCCTACCTCAGTTTTTATCAGAGTATCCTCAGGCTCTTAAAGCTAGATTGTATAAACTTGTTTATACAGAATAATAGCCATAGTGCCAATTCCAATGTTTTGTCACTTTGGTTCCACTTACTTTACAGAATAGTCAGGAGGCAGTGACCAAATCAGTGGCCAAAACACAAATATTCCAACTCATGGGGTGTCCTTTTACATGCTGTAACCAACGCTTAATTACATTTATTCCAGCTGTTTATGGTGTTATGCTAGTAAGTAACGTCTTCAGCTCTTAGGATGTCAAGTTAGCAAAATCTTAACTTTGTGTTATTTGGAAATCTTTTGGAATATATATATATATATATATATATATATATATATATATATATATATATATATATATTTTGCATGGGCAGGCACTGAAATCAAACCTGAGTCTCTGTCATGGCAGGTGAGAATTCTGCCACTGAGCCACCGTCGCACCACCCTCTTTTGGAATATTTAAAACTCAAAGCTCTTCTTCAAACTAGGCTACATATTAGGATGAAAGAATGTTCTGGGCAAGAGGGCAACAGACTAGACTGGAATCTAAACAACTATTAATTACCTGCAGGTGGTCATCTGCTGTGGATGTCCCATTGCAGATTCCTTATCATTAGGTAGCTTTTCCTTGCTATGAATTGTGTTTCTGAGGGGCCCTCCCCTTACCATTAATCTTTTTATCAGTTTGTAGACTTTGACTAACTGCCCGGTGTAGCAGGCGCTAACGGTGGCAGTGGGAGTAGGTACTTCTGGAGAATTCAAAGATGAGGAAGACATGGCCCTGAGTTTCAGTCTGTGGGCATTCTTGGAAAGCTTTAAACCAGTGACACCATTTCAATAGTTAGAAACAGGAAAAGTGAATTCCAGGGTGGTGAGCATGGTGCATATTTGACTGGCTGTAGGGAAGTTGTGTAGGGGGTGGGAAGGGAAAAAGAAACCTTAGAGACTTTGAAAAGAGAGAATTTGTAATGATTAGCCACTGATTAGATATTGGATTCAGTCATTGGGAAATAATTTTTGATATCTGAATGTGCATTGTCAATGAATTGGCTGAAGATGGAGGCCACATTCTAAGGGATTCAGGGGTGGTGCATGGTAAGGACAAAGTAGAGAATTTGGTCTCCTCCTTGGGAACTTGTTAATACAAGGCAGGGAGAGAGAGTGCGAGAGAGCAAGAGAGAAAGAGAATATGCAGGTATTTATTTATTTGGGAGAACTAAAGTGATTTGAAGGTAAAAGAGAAGGAACTAGAGGCAAAGCAGGATTGACAAGTGATTAGAAGGAGGACAATGAATCATAAATGAGCCCCAACTGAGAGAACAGGCAGAATCCACAGAGGGTCTAATTAATTGCTGTGGTTTCAGATCTCATCTCTATGCCATGGCTTCCAGTTGTGTTTCCAAGCCTGGAGGAAAGGGGTAGGAATAGAAAAAGCAGATGGTCAGGATGGCCTACAGTTGTAACTGGAAAGGTGGAAAGGGTTAAAGGTCAGGGGAGCAAAGGACGGTGGTTCTCTGTTGGATAAAACGCTGGAATAGTTGAATTTGGTTCCAGGTCAAACACGTAGATGAGGGAAACGGGAAGGTAGAGCAGGGGTCTAACACTTGTCCATTGCCACGTTTGCCCAGGCATGATGCTGTGTTTCTAGTAAAGAATCAGGAGACTAGGTAAGTTTCAAAGAACCAGAACAGGCTTGACAATGGCAGGCTCAGTAGATGTGAGAAATGAAGAGATCCCAGAGAAATCATATTGGTGTGTGCCTAAAGTGAAAGCAGTAAAAGCTTGATGGTCTCCAGTCTGAAGCACTGTGGGGCTCCAAAGTTGGAAGAGTCAGCAGGCTGGATAGTGAATGTAGAGAAATTGGTTGAAATTATGTAAACGGGAGGACCATTAGAACTCAAACTTGAGCAAGCTTCTCAAGCTTTAGCATGCTTGAGAATCACTCAGGGAGCTTGTCAAAATGCAAATTCCTGGGTCTATCCCCAGAAATTCAATGAATCTGGGGTGGAGACTTGGAATTTGCATTTGTAATGACTCCCAGGTGATGCTGATGCTGCTGGTCACTGAACTTTGAGCAGCACCATGTTAGACAGTTCCTTTTCACTTTCAACAAATATTTGTTGAGTTCTTACCATGTGCCTGGTGCTGTACTAGACCCTGAAAACATTGGTGGAAGAGAGAAGCATGGTTCCAGCCTTCACTGAGGTTAGGGTTTGGTGGAAGAGAGGGTTCTGGATGGCGAAGCAATGCCAAAAATGGATGGCACTTCTGTAAACACTGATTTTGTTATTAGCCTAGAGCAAAACAACACCAGGGTTAATATGATGTGAAAATATGAATTTGAAAATCCAATAGAAATGGTATCTGGATTCCATGAGCCTCTGGTCTATAAGTGCAGGTAGCTGAGAATGGACTGTAATTTAGCATTAACATGATCTGGTCAGGACAGGTCTACATGTAGTAGGCTCAATTAAGTGGGCCCTCTAGCTATTCTCCATTCTCAAAGTCTGTAGGATCTACAGGACTGACCTGGGGTGGTGGGAGCAGCTTCTCTTTCTCTTTTTCTCTGGGTTGTTTTAGTTATATAATTATAATTGAGATACCATTTGGATGAATCATAAAGGGAAACCCTGTTCTGGGAGAGGTTTAATAGAAATCAGGTAGCATTTAATAGAAATCAGTTAACATGCAGAAGAGTAATTGAATATATTTAGTCTTTCCAGTCTGATCCTTTTATGGGGTGGGGTCCATATGAGTATCTATGTTTATAGTAGGCTTAGAGTAGTTGCAGGAAAAAGTTTGCATCGTAGTATCTAACTCCATGGGAAGAAGTTAGGAAGGTATGGATAGCTGGAAGCTGTTGATAGTACAGGGATAATGTAAGTTTTGTTGGCCTAGTTTTACATGGCTGTTAATAGTTAATGAGTATTATAAGATAATTTACGTAGCTGCTATGTCTTGTGAGATTATATGTTTAACAGAAAAAATTTTGTAATGGCAAATATCACATGAGCTAGAAGTCAAGAGGGACTAAACTGTGGCTCTGGGTTATCTGGGAATTGAGGATGGGGCCTTAATTTCCCTGGGCTTTGTTTTCCTCACCTGTGAAATTATGGTTCTGGACACAGAGATACCTTCAGAGCATAACATCCAATAGGTAGAGACTCAGAAGTAGCAGGTTGATCACAATGCCTCTGAGAGGCTTATGCAGGTGGTCTGGCTGGTTGGATTGTTACATCACTGTGTGGCAGTGATGTGATAAAATGAACAATGACAAAGGGAGCAGAAGACCTGTGTTTTAGCTCCCTTTTCACCACTTGCTAGCTTTGTCATATAAGTTCTCTGAGCTTTAATGAGATAAGCAGAATAAGCTCCCTCCCCCCAAAGAATCCAAGCCCTAATCCATGGAACCTGTGATATATTATGTTATATGGCAAAGGGAAATTTGTAGATGGGATTAAATTACAAACCTTAAGACAAAGAGATTATCCTGGATTATCTGGGTGGGCCCAGTGTAATTTCCTGGGCACTTAAAAGTGGAAGAGGAAGGCAGAAGGGTAGGTCAGAGACACATGAGGATGGGAAAAGAGTCAGGAGAAATTTGAAGTGTGAGAGGGCCTTGATTTGCTTGTTGGCTTTGAAGATGGAGGAAGGAAGCTACCAAACCTGCCTTACAAGAAATACTACAGGGAGTTCTTCAGTCTGTTTATAGGAGAGGCTGCTCATATCACATCTCCATCAATAAAAGGCTGAAATAAAAGGGCACTCAATAGTGACTCAAATCCATATGAAGAAATAAGAGTAGTGGTAAAGGTCAATGCCTAGGTTTTATATAAAAGATGGTGTAAATTTTCTTTTTATTTATGTCTTTTTTCCCTATGTAAAGTGATAATTAAAAACTGTGTTGATAGGTTTATAATGCATAAAGTTGCAATTTGTGTGACAATTGTAAAAAGTGGAGAGTGAATACTATAGCATAGGAGCAGAGTTTCTGGATATTAGTGAAATAAAGTTGGTATCAATCCAAGTTAGAATATTATAGTTACTATATAAATTGTAATCCCCAGGGAAGCACTGGAAAATAGTTTAAAGATGTACAGTAAAATAAACAAGTAGATGCAGCATATTTTCCAAGATAGACCATATGATAGGCCATAAAATGGATCTCAGCACATTTTAAAAGATTTATATCATACAACGTATGTTCTCTGACCAAGATGGATGAAATTAGAAATAAATAGCAGAAGGAAGTTTGAAAAATTAAGAAATATGTGGAAATTAAACAACACACTCTTAAATAACTGTGGGTCAAAGAAGAAATCACCAGGGAAATTAGAAAATATTTCAAAATGAATCCGCCCTTCCATAACATTCAAAAACTTATGGTATGCAGCTAATATCAGAAATGAGAGAAGTGACATCACTATAGATTCCAGAGATATTAAAAGGATAATAAGGATGTGTTATAAATAACTTTATACCAAACATTTGACAGTTTAGATGAAATGGAAAAGTTCCTGGAAAGACACAAACTACCAAAGCTCATTCACGAAGAAATAGATAATAGGAGTAACCCCTTATCCATTAAAGAAATTGAATTTATAGTAAAAGACCTTCCCACAAAAAAGCTCCAGGCCCAAATAGCTTCTACCATGCATTTAAAGAAGAAATAATGCCAATTCTGCCAAACTTTTTGAGAAATTGAAGAAGAGGCAATACTTCCTACTTTATTCTATGATGCCAACATTACCGATACCAAAACCAGACAAAGACATTACCAGAAAAAAGAACTACAGATCAATGACTCTTATGAATATAGAGGCCTAAATCCTCAACAAAATCAAGAGCAAATTAAATCTGGAAACAGAAAAGAGTTTATATACAAGACCAAGATGGATTTATTCACAGGATATGCAAAGCTGTTTCAACACACGAAGAACAATCAATGAAATAATCACATGACCATCTCAAAAGACACAGAGAAAACATTTGACAAAAATCCAACACTCTTTCGGGATAAAAACACTCAACAAACTAGCAGTAGAAGGGAACCATCACAACTTGATAAAGAGCATCTGCAAAAACCCCAAAACTTTCTCATTAAGATCAGGAATAAGGCAAGGATGCCCACTTCCATCATTTATTTTACATTGTACTAGAGGTTCTGGCCAGGGCAATTAGGCAAAAAAAAAAAAGAAAAAGAATCATCCAGAATAGAAAGGAAGAAATAAAACTATCTCTATTTGCAGATGATATGATACAATATAGAGAAAGAGAGGAACCCACCAAAAATACATTAAAACTAATAAATGAGTTCAGCATGGTTGCAGGATATTAGGTCAATATGCAAAAAGCAATAGTATTTCTCTGCAATAGCAATGAACAATTCCATGTATACTATGCATCAACAAAAATAAAATACTTAGGAATAAATTTAACAAAGAAGTGCAAGACTTGTACACTGAAAATTGCAAAATATTTTTTAAAAAAATTAAAGACCAAATAAATGGGAAGACATCCTGTGTTCATGAATTGGAAGACAGTCTTATTAAGTTGCTAATACTCCCCACATTTATCTACAGATTCAATACAGTTGCTATCAAACTCCCAGTTTCCTTTTCTTTATAAACTGAAAATTTGACCCTAAAATTTATATGTAAATGCCGGTGATCAAGAATAACCAAAGCAGCCTTGATAAAAAGAAAGTTGAAGAACTCACATTTCACAATTTCAAAACTTACAATAAGACCACGATAACCAAGACAGTGTGGTATTGGTATAAAGATAGACATAGATCATTGGAATGTAGTTGAAAGTCAGGAAATAAACCCTAATATTTATGATTAATTGATTTTTTACCACAGTGCCAAGTCCATTCAAAGGGGGGAAAGAATGGCCTTTTCAACATACAATGCGGAAAACTGGATGTTCAGGCAAAAGCATGAGTTTTGAATCTGCATTTCATTAATATACAAATATTAATTCAAAATTAATTAGACAAGATGTGTCAAAGATCTATTTAAGATCTAAAACTATAAAACTCACTTTTTTTGGTGGTGGTGGGGGAGAATTGAATCATGCACTCCCCAAAAGGTATGTTTGAATCTTAAGCTGTGTTCCTGTGGGCATGAACTCATTTGTTAATAAGACATTTTGGAGATGTTGTTAGTTAAGGTATGGCCAAATTGCATCAGGGTAGGTTTTAATCTGATTAGTGGCTTTATAAAGAAAGGAAATTCAGACACAACTAGTCAGAAGAAGCCAGAGAGGAGAGAGGGATCACCTTGTGACAGAAGACTGGCATCACAAGAATGCTGCCAACTCTAGGAGAAAGCATGGTCTTGCTGACATCTTGATTTTGGACTTCTAGCCTCCAAACAGTGAGACAATAAATTCTTGTTTAAGACAGCCTGTTGTATGGTATCTGTCATGGAAGCCCTAGAAAATTGACACACTCTTAGAAGAAAACGTAGGTGCTTGTCTTCAAGACCTTGGATTAGGCAATGGTATTTTAGATACAACACCAAAAGCATAAGCAACAAAAGAAAAAAATAGATAAACTTGACTTAATTAAAATAAAAAACTTTTGTGCTTCAAAGAACAAGATCAAGAAATTGATAATCTTTAGAATAGAAGAAAATATGTGCAAATCATATATCTGATAGAGGGCTTGTATCCAGAATATATAAAGAATATACAGAATGCAGGGTGGGCTATGGTGGCTCAGTGGCAGAGTTCTTGCCTCTATGCTGGAGAGCAGGGTTCAATTCCTGGTACCTGCCCATGCAAAAAAAAATAAATAAATAAAATAAAAAGAATATACAGAATGCAGTAATAGAAAGGCAACCTAATAATAAATGGGATAAAAGACCTGAATAGACATTTCTCCAAAGAAGATATATAAATGGCCAATAAGCACACTAAAAGATACTCAGTATCATTAGTTATTAGGGAAATGGACATCTAAACCATGAAATATCACTTTGCACCCACTAGGATAGCTTTAATTAAAAAAAGATGGATAATGGCATGTGCTCTTAAGGATGTGGAGAGAAGAAACCCTCACACTTTGCTGGTGGGAATGTAAAATGGTACAGCCACTTTGGAAAATAGTCTGGCAGTTCTTCAAAAAGTTAAACATAGTGTTACCCTATGACCCAGCAATTCCACTACTCAGTTTTTACCCAAGGGAAACAAAAACATGTCTGCACAAAAACTTGTATTTGAATGGTTATAAAGTATTATTCTTAATAGCCAAAAAGTGTAAAAAACAAAAATGTCCATAAACTGATGCATGGATAAATAAAATATGGTATGTCCACATGATGGAATATTATATAGCTGTAAAAAGGAATGAAGCTATGATATATGCTACAACATGGATGAACCTTGAAAACATTATTCTCCGTGAAAAGAGCCAGACACAAAAAGGCAAATATTATATGATTCAATTTATTTGAAATGTCCAGAATGGTCAGATTCATAGAGAAAGAAAGTAGACTAGTAGTTTCCAGTGATTGAAGGCAGGGGTAAATGGGAAGCTACTGCTAATGGGTGTGGGGTTTCTTTTCAGGGTGGTGAAAATGTTCTGAAATTAGATAATGATGAGGGTTTACAACTTTGTGAATACACTAAAATCACCGAATCTTATACTTTAAAAGAATGAATTTCTTGGGATGTGAATTATAGCTCAATAAAAGAGATTACATATATAACATGCTTTCACGTGATATATATATATATTAAAAATCTATTTAGATAAATTAAGGATTAGTATTTTTAATCTTTAATCCACTCAAATATAAATAAAGATAGATGCATCTCTAAGTTATTAGTGTTCTTACTGTCTTACATTTTCCTGACATTTTTTGCACAGTACAATAGAAAGGATACAAAATTTAAAAGGAGATAATTCAGGTAGCCATATGTACCAGCAGTCACCTGAATGCTCCATAGTGTAATTTTTCAAGTTCTTTTTCCACTGTCACTTACTATTTGATGGCACTCACAATGTGTGAGGTTAGATGAAAATAATATTGACCAGAAAGGACAAAATATAAGATCAGTAGTAATGAATAGTTTCAGAAGTATCCCAGAGAATAAATTAATCACATTTTAATTTCCCTTTTAAAACCCAGGACCAGAAATTGGGGCTTTCTTCTTGATCAAATTTTTGGATCCTCATTACATGGGCATTCTTTCTTTCTTTTGTAAAAAAATTTCAATTATCTTTTACAGTGAAGACATTGACACTGAAGCCAGCCAGAGAGAGAAAATTCACATGTTAATGTATTGCCTCCATTTTGTTCAGATGATAAAAACTGGTAACTCCTTTGTAATTTCAGAAAAATGTGATGTTCTGCCCCTACAAATCACAAAGGTGGAGTCTCATCTATATTGGTAATTTTTCAAATATGTGCTTATCTTTTTGTGTGAATTCTATGTCAGTCTTTTGGCTTTATTTATAATGATTGAGGCACTTCAAGGTTTTCAGGGCAGATGAAATCGTTTTATCCTATTTTACTGATTGCCTTTATAAAAGAGCAATATTTACATATATTAGGTCCCTCACATATCTCATCTTTCATGTGATTAGATATTATTATTTAACTTATTTTTCATTTATCATTTGTATCCCATTTTTTAGCCCATCAGTCAAACTATCAACAAGTATTTATTCAGTGCTTTACAGTTTACAGGGAAAAACAGAAGTATAAGCCTTTGGAAAGTTTACATTCTTCTTGAGGAGTCAAGACTAATGATCATAAAAAAATTATTTTTAAAGCTCAAAAGAGCTTTGGAATACCTATTTGAAGATGAGAAAACTGAGGCTCAGAGAGATTAAGTGATTAAGTCAAATTGACAGTACTAGTTTATAGGAAACCAGGGCTGGAATTCCTCTATGTCATGCTATCACCCATCATGTGATAGATGAAAAAGACTACAGCATAGAGAGTATTGTTAAAATGTTTGGACCCAGCTAAGAGTGACTTAGAAATTCAACAGTAAAAGATGATGGGAAAATTTTAGATTGCGTATATGTTACTAGAATAAAAAGTTTTTAAAAAATCGTGGAATGGCACAACACAAATAGTGAACCCTAAGTTAAACCAGGGACTATAGTAAATAGCACAATTATAAAAATGTGCTTTCATCAATTGTAACAAATGTACCACACCAATGCAAAGTGTTAATAATAGGGTGATATATGGGAATCCTCTGTTTTATGCATGATTGTTCTGTAAACCAACAACTTCTTTGGTAAAAAATTATAATGTAGCCAAACATAATAAAAATGTAGACATTATTTCTTTCCTAATCCATAAAAAAGATAATGGTTTGGCTAAAAATGGTTGTAATGGGCTTCCTGGAGAGGTGAGATCTGAGCTGAATCTTAAAGGATATTTAGGAATTGAGCAGGTGGGATGGAGGAGGCCTTCCAGATCAGAAATGTTGCTGATTCCAGAAGCAGAAATGCTGGTGATGGAGACCAGGTAGTGTGAATTCTGGATGAGGCTGCTGGGCTCTTAGTTAACCTCCAGGGGACACACCCCATCCAGGAGTGAGAAGACTAAGTAGAGGCTTAAAGGGAAGCACCATGGAGTGGTAGAAAGAACACAGCTTCCAGAGTAAGATACTCTAGACTTCCAGTCCTGGCACCTTCTTCTAGTAGTTAAATGTCTTTGAGCAAGCTATTAACCTTGTAAATCTGTTTCCTTATCTGTAAAGTGGCAATAATTTCCTCACAAGGCTCTTGTGTACATTCTATGAAGGAATATGTGTGAAGAACCAGCGCAGTGTTGGGCAACAAATGGGCCTTCTATACATCGGTGTAATGTAATTATGTTCTAAGTTCTGGTGGTAGCCAAATGCGGCCAATGACAAAATGTAGGGTTTCGGGGAGATTTGTTCCCTCTGTGGGTTGCCCATTTGATGCATTTTTGTTTTCTGCACTATTGAATGTTATATGGATATGGAACTATCAGTCATGTGGTTTTTGCCCTTGAAGAGCTTCTAGTTGAAATGACAGTGGAACACCCATTTGCTGATAGAATCTCACAAATACAGCCAATTACTCCAGCTATATTGATGATTTGGGAGTAGACGCTAACAAACCCACAAAGTCTACCTTTTGAGAAACTCATGTCTGTACTTGAACATTTGTGTCTGATGTAGAATGGTGATTGAAAGCTGGAATTCCCATTGATTAATAAACTCATTGGTGAGAAATTCTTGACTTTTCTTCTTCCAAAGTGGAATTCATTTCTTAGTGATCTCTCAGATGCTGAAGAACATTTCCACTTCCTCTGATTGATGGAGACAGTGAGATAAAGAGGAGAGATGCCACTGGAGAACTGTAAGGACGGGAGCTTTGTCACAAAACTGGGCTCTAGTTCCAGCTTCTTGCCACTTCTTGGTTGAGTGATTGTGAGACATCCATATATGAAATGGGCCTAATCTTGTCTTGCAGAGATATTGTGGAGATAAAATGTAAAAATATCCAGGGATGTATTTTGTGAATACTATGTGAATGTTAGTTGTTCCTGGTGAGTGGAAAGGAGCATTATTTCTTGGGAAGTTTCTTTTAGTGCTGAGGAAATGGTTCAAGAAGCATCTTTGACCTGAGGTGGACTAAAGAGGAGTATGACTGGTGTAGGAGGAGGTCTGCAGACAGAATAACAACGACAATGTTTGTTGTTATTTATTGTGCACCTATTTACAGGAAAATAAATCTACAAAGTTTCCTGCATCCTTTTTTCATTTTATATGCACTTATTTGAATATGTACTTATTTCATTTTATATGCACTTATTTGAATGCTTACAATAATTGTACAAGGTATTTATTATTCCCAACTTGTAGAAGAAAACCTGAAGCTCACAGAGGTCATCTGATTTTCCCAAGGGCACACTTAGAAAGTAGCGAACTAAGATTTGAACCCATGGATGCCTGACTCAAGTAGACCAAATCCATTTAAATTAATATAAAGTTCAACATTGTAGAAAACATCCACTGGGAAATGCATAGGAAAATAAATCTACAAATTTTCCTGCATCCTTTTTTCATTTGTTATCCTTGGGACATTTAGAAAATAATAACAACCATACTCACAACATATTGAGGGCACACTATGGGCTGTTCATACACATTCCCTCATATAATGCACCCAAGAGCCTCATGAGGAAGATATTATTGCAACTTTGTATATGAGTAAACTGAGGCAAGGGCTAAAAAAACTTGCTCAATGTCATTTAATTACCAAGTGGAAGTTGCCAGGACTTGAAGTCTGGTGTGTCTTATTCTGGATGCTGTGCTCTTTCTTCTATCCCATGTTTCCCCCCTTTAAACCTATACCCAGTTGTGGTAGACTGAGTTATGTACCCCTTCCAAAGACATGATCTACATTTCCCCGGGTGTGAATCCATTTGTAAATAGGACCTTCGGAGATGTTATTTTTAGTTAAGGTTTAGACCAATTGAATCAGTATGGGTGTTAATCCCTTTTACTAGAGTTCTTTATAAGCAGAAGAAATTTGGATTCAGGGAATGAGAGAAAGCGCAGAGAGGAGTCGGAAGCAGGAAGTCAGGAGAAACCGGAAGAGCAGACAAAAAGGAAAAGACATCACCATGTGATAGAGGGAGAGCTACAAGCCATGAAACCCCAAGGATTTTTGGCAGCCAACACCAGAACAATATTGACTGGGGGAATGCAAGCCTTGCCAGTATATTGATATTCGGACTTCTTCTAGTCTCCAAACCATGATCCAATAAATTCCTTTTGGAGTTAAGCTGAAACCAGTGTGTGTAATTTGTGATGTGATAACGGCTCTAGCAAACTAAGACACTAACCTCCTCACCCAGCCCGTTAGAGGTGGGCTAAGAGGTCCCCATACCCTCTTCCAGGATCTAGTTTATCCTAGTTTCCATCACCAACATCTCCGCTTCCTCGCACCTAATCTGGAAGGCTCTCTTCCTCCTGGTTTTACCTGCCCCAACCCTACACATTCTCCAAGGCCCATCTCAGGTCTGAACCCTGAACTCTTTCTTCTCTACCACACTAGGGGTGGTCAGACCCCACCCTCCAGCCATCTAATTCAAAGTTTCCTCTAAAATACTTGCAATGATAAAGATCTTTGAAAGGGTATTTGTCATAAGATATAAGCTGATATGTCTAGAAACTATTCCAATTATGGCTGTTATTTATAGAAGTAAATACTGTTGGTAAGTTTTAGCAAAGCACTTACAGTAGAGTGGTTTGGATTGACTCCAGGTTCTTCACTTGTTAATATATTATTTATATTAACAAAATCAAATGTTTGGCCAAGTACCACATCCCTCCCGCTCCACCAGTATCATGTGTTTGCTAAGCCTATGGCCCTTCTTACTAATTATTGGTGAATATAAATGTCATGTTATGTACCATTATTTCTGAGATCCTTGATAACATTTGGAAATACATATACAGAGGATGAGCTAGCAAAGGGACAACCGACTCAATCAGTTTTACATCATTACCCAGAAAGCTCTTTTCCACCATTCTTTAGAAAGATTTAGGGTGAAAAAGAGACCATGGCTTAGTGCTGTTTTATGTGCTCCCCAACTCCCCACTCCACTAGGTGTTTGCCATGGATTACTCATTCTCTTCCGGGTTGCTTTCAGCAGTGACCAAATATTTAAGAAGTTTATATTTCATCATAATTCTATCAAACACTTACCCTTGAGTGCTTTCACTCCTTTGTATAATGAGTCGTCCCCATACTTGATTATCTATTGTAACATTAACCTACCTCCATTTTATTTCCCCTTTTCTGATCAGAGCAAGATTTTACAATATGGCAAACAAGGGTAGCAGCTAATATGGCTCAGGCAGACAGGGTGGGGCAGTGGAATGAAGTTAATACACCTGTTTCATAAGGTGAAGATGATATGAGACAATAGACATGGAAGTACTTCACAAATTTTATTTTTATTTTAAGAGTGGCCACTTCATTGCTGGGCCCTGTAAATAATCAAAAAGTTCATCTCTGTCAGTTCAAAATCTGCCTTCCTCTAAATTCTGTCCATTGCTTTTAGTTCTCCTCATAACAGAATAATTTACCAAAAATAACAATGGTGATGATAATAATGCTATTTGCCATTTAGTGAGTACTTACTGTTCGAAGTGCTTTATGTGAATTACTCACATTGTCTTCATGGAGTGACATTAGTTTTTTTTTTTTTTGCATGGGCAGGCACCAGGAATCGAACCCGGTTCTCTGGCATGGCAGGCGAGAACTCTGTCACTGAACCACTATCCCACTGCCCGACATTACCTTTTGAAACTGGCAGCACAGTGCAGACTGGAGCACTGAAGGAAGATGCATTAAAATTCATTATAGAGATCTGGTGGAAAGCATCATCCTTAGAAATCCATGGTTGTGGTTTGCATCACTCAGGCTCTCTGAGGAAGCCGAGGGCACATTCTGGGACAGTTCGATGATTGGACAATTTATAAAGGTATGGGCAGCAGGTAAGGAATCAACAAGAAGTACCAAGGCCTGGGAACAGCAAAAGCTGTTAACACCCTTAGGCCAGAAGGTGCCTGGGGAGGGAGACGCTACCAGACCTCTGTGAGCTCTAAAGCTGTGGGAGAGGAGTTGGCTTGCAGGAGCTGGGGCTGGAGGTAAAGGAACACAGCCACAGCCACAGCCAAACTGGCACAGCAGGGACAGAGTGGGAAGTGGGCGGAATAAATATCCAGACTCCTCCCACTCTTTGAGCTTCCAGTGCCTGCCTTTGGCTGAACTCAACTACAAGTCAGAGGACCTGGGAGCCCAAGCGCAGCAAGGAGAATAGTCACCTGAGCACAGAAGAGTGTGGAGAGTCTGTCTGAAAGGTCAAACCGGGAATAATCGGTATAGAATCGTGAGAGATGCAGCGGTAATGATACATAAAGGTAGAAGAAAATAAAGGACTTTTTTTTTTTCTCCAACCTTACCTTAGGAATGAGATGTTTCCAAAGCTTTGTTTTTAGGTTGTTTGGTGGTAATTCGGAGTGCATGTTTCTATGGATGCATTTTTTTCCTTTACTGTGATAAATATATATAGCATAACATTTGCCATTGTAACCATTTTTTTGGTTACAATTCTACAATTTTAGATTTTTACTTCTAGCTGCTCTAAGATACAGGAGACTAAAAGAAATATCAATATACTGATTCAGCAATCATACTCATTTGTTAAACCTTACCTTCTAACTCCACATCACCTTTGATCTTTCTTCCACTCTTTAGGAGTATTTGGGCTATGCCCATTCAAACTTTTTCATGTTGGAAGGGGCTGTCAATAATATGGGATGGGGGGATGGAACTAGTTGATGTTCTAGAGAGGCTGGGCCCTCTGCATTTCAGGACTTACCTGGTCCAGGGACCCATCTGGAAGTTGTCAGTTTCTGGAAAGTCACCCTAGTGCATGGAACCTTTATAGAATCTTATATATTGCCCTAGGTGCACTGTAACCATTTTAAGTATATGATTCAGTAGCATTAATTACATTCATAAATTTTGTGCAACCATCATTACCGTCTATTTCCAGAACCTTTTCTTCACCATCCCAAACCAAAACTCTATACTCATTAAGCAGTAATTACCATTCCCTCGTCCCTACAGGTGCTGGGATCATCTAATCTGCTTTCTGTCTTTATGAATTTGCCTAGTGTAGATATTTCATATAGGTAGAATTATATAACACTTGTGTTTGGCTTATTTCACTGAACATAATGTTTTAAGGTTCATCCATATTGCAGCATATATCATTACTTCATTCTTTTTTATGGATGAATAATATTCTATTTTATGTATATGCCACATTTCATTTGTTTATTCATCTGCTGATGGACATTTGGCTTGATTCCATCTTTTGACAATTGTGAATAATGTAGCTATGAACATCAGTGTACAATTATCAGTTTGAATACCTGTTTTCAGTTCTTTTGGGTATATATACTTGATGTGGAATGCCAGGCCATTTAGTAATTCTATGTATAACTTCTTGAGGAACTGTTAGTCTGTTTTCCACAGCAGTAATATCATTTTACATTTTTTAAGTAAGCAGATAGAAAGTTTATTGAATGCATATGTGAGCGAACATCAGGCATTCTCACAAGAAAAGATGGGTGAAATGTGAGAGGCCTATACTATTTTCATTTTAACTAGCAGTGTACAAGCATTCCAATTTCTCCACATCCTTTTCCACACTTGTTGTTTTATATATTTCTTACCATAGCCATCTTAGAGGTGGGAAGGTTAGCTCATTGTGACTTTGATTTGCATTTTCTCCAAAAGATAATGATGTTGAACATCTTTTCATGTGCTTATAGGGTATTTGTGTATCTTCTCTGGAGAAATGTCTAATAAAGTCCTTTGTCTATTTAAAAAATTAGATTGTCTTTTTTGTTGTTGTTGAGTTGTAGGAGCTCTTTATATATTGGAAATTAAACCCATGTATGTTCTATGATTAGTAAATATTTCTCTCCTTCTTCAAATTGCCTTTTCACGCTCTTTATAGGGCTCTTTGATGCAGAAAAGTTATTAATTTAAATGAAGCCCAGTTTATTTTTTCTTTTATTGTCTGTGCTTTTGGTGTCATACTTTAGAAACAACTGCCAAATCCAAGGACATGAAGATTTTCTTCTATGTTTTCTTCTGAGAGTTTTATGGTTTTAGCTCATAGTTAGGTACTTGTCCATGTTGGGTGAATTTTTTAATATGGTGTGAGGCAAAGGTCCAACCTTATTTTTTTGCACGTGGAAATTCTTCTTTCCCATCACTTTATGCTGAAATGTTCTTAATCCAATTGAATGGACTTGGCACCCTTGTAAAACATCAATTGGCTATAGATGTGCAAATTTATTTCTGAACTCTCAATTCTATTCTATTAGTTATCTATTTTGCCAGTATCATGCTGTTTGGATTACTGTAGCTTTGTAGTGAATTTGGAAGCTTGAACTGTGAATCCGTCAACTTTGTTCTTTTTCAGGATTGTTTTGGCTGTTTGGGGCCCCTAGCAATTCCACATGAATGTGAGATTATCTTCTTCATATATGGAAAAAAAAAACTGTTGGAATTTTGATTGGAATTGTGTTGTATCTGTAGACCACCTTGAGTAGTATTTACATCTTAACAGTATTACATCTTCCAATCCATGAACACACAATGCCATTCATTTTATTTAGGTCTTCTTTAATTTCTTTGAGCAATGCTTTGTAGTTTTGGTGAAAAAGTCTTTCACCTCCTTGCTTAAATTTATTCCTAGATATTTTATTCTTTTAGATGTTATAAATGGAACTTTTCTGATTTTACTTTTTGGGATGTTCATTCCTGCTGTATAGCAATGTAGCTGTTTTTTGGTAATGATCTTGTAATGTGCAACTTTTCTGAATTTGTTAGTCTAGTAGCTTTCTTGTGGATTCTTTGGGTGATTCCATGTATGAAAACATGTTATCTGTAAATAGATATACTTTTACTTCTTCCTTTTCAGTTTAGATACTTTTTATTTCTTTTTCTTGCCTAACTGCTCTGGCTAGAACTTCCAATACAATGTTGAATAGTAATGGTAATAGTGGGCATCCTTTTCTTGTTCCTGATCTTACTGGAAAGTTTTCAATCTTTCACTATTTAGTATTACATTAGCTGTGAGTTTTTCATAAATGCCCTTTATTATGTTGAGGAAGTTCCCTTCGATTTTTGTTTCCTGAGTGTTTTTATCCTGAGTGTTGGATTTTGTCATGTCTTTTCTGTATTAATTAAGATGGGCATGTAGTTTATTTTCTTCATTCCACTAATGTGGTGTATTACAGTAATTGATTTTCTGATCGTGAACCACCCTTGCATTACTAGGAAAAATCCCACTTGATCTTGGTTTATAATTATTTTAATGTGCTATTGGATTTGGTTTCCTGGTTCTTTGTTGAGGATTTTTGCATCTATATTCATAAGGGATATTGGTCTGTAATTTTCTTTTCTTGTAGTGTCTATCTCAGACTTTGGTATCAGGGTAATGCTGGCTTCACAAAATGAGTTAGGACGTGTTCCCTCCCCTTCAATTTTTTGGATGAGTTTGAGCAGGACTGATATTATTTCTTCTTGGAATGTTTGATGGAAGTCACCTGTGAAGTCATCTCATCCTGGGCTTTGGGGAGTTTTTTGATTACTGATTCAATCTCTTATTTGTTATAGGTCTATTAAGATTTTGTTTCTTAAGTCAGTTTTTGTAGTTTGTATATTTTTAGGTATTTGCCCATTTGATCTAGGTTACTATTTGTTGGTATACTCAGTGTTCTCTTATAATCCCTTTTATTTTTGTAAAGTTGGTGGTAATATCCACCCTTTCATTTCTTATTTTAGTCCTGTCAATTTATCTTTTCATCTTTTGGTTTCCTTAGTTTTCTTGATTGTTCTTTTACACTCTGTTTCATTTATCTCTGCTCTAATCTTTATCACATCCTTCCTTCTTCCAACTTTGGATCTAGTTTGCCCTGGTTTTCCTGGTTTCTTTAGATGTATGATCATGTTATTTATATAATATCTTTCTTCTTTTTTAATGTAGGTGTTTACAGTTAAATTTCCCTCTGAGTACAGCTTTTGCTAGTTTTAGGATGTTGTATTTTTGTTTTCATTCATTTTGGGTGCTTTCAAACTTCCTTTGTGATTTCTTCTTTGATTGTTTCAGAGTGTGTTATTTGATTTCCACATAATTGTTTTTCAGTTTTCCTTCTGTTATCAATTTCTAGTTTCATTCCATTGTGGTCTGAAAGGATATTTTATATTCTTCACTTAGAATTTGTTAAGACTTGGTTGTGGCCTAACGTATGGTATATCTGAGAATATTCCATGTGCACTTGAGAAGAATGTGTATTCTGATGTTGTTAGGCAAGTTATTCTGTTTGCATGTCAGAGTTTATAATGTTCAAATTTTCTATTTCCTTATTTATCTTCTGTCTGGTTCTTCTAGCCATTATTAAAAGTGGGGGATTGAAATCTCCAACTATTATTAAAGTCTCTTTCTCCCTTCGATTTGGTCATTTTTTGCTTCATATATTTTGAGACTCTTGTTGGTAGGTGTGTATATGTTTATGATTGTTATATATTCTTATGAACTGAACATTTTATTAATATAACGTGTCCCCTTTATCTTGTAACCTTTTTTGACTTAAAATCTAATTTGTTTAATAAGAATATAGTTAATCCAGCACGGCTCTTTTTTTATTTACTATTTTCCATTCTTTTACTTTTAACCTCTTTCTATCTTTGTATCTAAAGTGAATCTCTTGTAGATAGCATATAGAGGGATCTGTGGATTTTTTTTTTTGGCCGGGGGTGGTTTACCAATCTCTCCCTTTTGATTGGAAACTTTAATCCACTTACATTTAAAGTAATTATTGATGTGGAAGGAATTACTTCTGCCATTTAGCTTTTTGTTTTCTGTAGTCACATATTTTTTGGTCCTCACATCTTCCATTAGTGTCATAAAAATTTTTTTTGTAGTGTATCATTTTGATTCCATTCTTTTCTTGTCTGTATATTTTTAAAGTTATATTCTTTGTGGTTACCCTGTGGATTAAAACTAACATCTTCAACTTATAACAATTTGGTTTGAAACAGTTTTAATGGTATACAAATACTCTGCCCCTCTCCCTTTATATTATTATGTCATAGATTACATCATTATACATTGTGTCTTAGTATGTGGCTGCTATGACAAATACCACACAGGGTTAGATTAAATAACCAGAATTTATTGACTTAGAGGCTAGAAGTCCAACATCCAGTTGCCATCAAGACTGTGCTTTCTCCGTAAAGTCTGTAGTGTTCTTGCACTCACGTTCTGCAGTCCTTGAGCTTACTCAGCTTACATCTCTACCACCACTAACATGGTGATCTCCTTCATTGTCTGTGTTCTTCCAGCGTCTTCTGGCTTCTGATTTTCTCCCTGTGGCTTTCTTTGACCTTTGCATTCTGGTTTCTTCTCTTTAAAATGTCTCTATTAATTTGTATTAAGACCACCCTGATTCACTTGAGCATACCATATGTTCTAGTTTGCTAGCTGCCGGAATGCAACACACCAGAGACGGACTGGCCTTTAATAAAAGGGGATTTATTTTGTTAGTTCTTCAGAGGAAAGGCAGCTAACTTTCATCTGTGGTTCTCTCTTACGTGGGAAGGCACAGGATGGTTTCTGCTGGCCTTCTCTCCAGGCCTCTGGATTCCAACAACTTTCCCCAGGGT
Source organism: Myrmecophaga tridactyla (assembly GCA_004026745.1). Classification (NCBI taxonomy): domain Eukaryota; kingdom Metazoa; phylum Chordata; class Mammalia; order Pilosa; family Myrmecophagidae; genus Myrmecophaga; species Myrmecophaga tridactyla. Next base: position 54,838 of record PVIY010005289.1, read on the forward strand.
GATTCCTTTCTGCATCTCCAAAGGCCTGGGCTGAGCTGCGAGTGCTGAGATGAGGTATGCTGAGCTGCTTGGGCTGTGCTACATTGCGCTCTCTCATTTAAGCACCAGCCAATTAAGTCAAAAGTCATTCACTGCAGCAGGCATGCCTCCTAGCTGACTGCAGATGTAATTAGCAACAGATGAGGTTCACTTACCATTGGCTCATGGCCACAGCAACAGAACTAGGTGCCTTCACCTGGCCAAGTTGACAACTGAATCTAACTACCACACCATAACTAACAATACCATCTTCAAAAGATCCTATTTACACATGAGTTCATACCCACAGGAATATGGAATAAGATTAAGAACACATCTTGAATTGAGGTATATAAATCAAATTACTACAGTGTTCCCATTAACATAGATTTATAATTATTTTTTATGCGTTTGTCTTTTAAATCACATAGGAAAAAATAGGAGTAAAAAACCCAAAGCACAATAATACTGGTTTTATATTTACCTATATGGTTACTTTTACCAGTGTTTCTTATTTCTATATATGACTCAAGTTACCATCTAGTGTTCTTTCGTTTCAGCTTGAAGGACTCCCTTTAGCATTTCTTATAAAGCAGGTCTACTAATAATGAACTCCCCTACTTTTGTTTAGCTGGCAAAGGTTTAATTTATATTTCATTCTTGAAAGAGAGTTTGCCATATTGAATTCTTGGTTGTCAGCTTATCTCTTTCATCACTTTAAATGTCATCCCATTTCTGAAGAGAAACCAGCTGTTAATCTTACTGAGGATCTCTTATATATGATGAGTTGCCATCAAGATTTTCTTTGTCTTTTGAAAATTTGACTATAATGTGTATTAGCGTGGGTCTCATTGAGTTTATCCTGCTTGAAGTTCCTTGAGATTCCTGCATTTGTAGATGCATGACTTTCATCAAATTTGGGAAGTTTTGGGCCATTATTTCTTCAAATGTTTTTTTCTGTCCATTTCTCTCTCTCTTTCTACTCCTTCTTGGACACCCATGATGTGGATGTTGGTATATTTGATAGTATCCCACAGGTGCCACAGTTTCTGATCATTTTTCTTTCTTTTTCTCAGTCTGGTAAATTTCACTTGCCTATCTTCAAGTTTACTGATTTTTGTCTACCTGCTCAGATCTGTTATTGAACACCTCTAGCAAATTTTAAATTTCAGCTACCATACTTTTTTTTTTTTTACCTCTAGAATGTCTATTTGGTTTCTTCTTATAATTTTTTATCTCTTTATTGACATTTCCTCTGTGTTCATAGACATTCTCATGATTTCCTTTAATTCATTTTTTTTCCCAGCTGAAAAAAAATTCTTAGGGAAAAGGAAAAGAAAGACAGATATTGGAAGACAACCAGATACCTTGGCTTTTTTTCCCCAAAAGAGTACAATCTATCAAAAATACCCCAAAGAGTACAAGCTGTCAAAAATAAAAAAGATAATTGATGAAGTGGCTACATTAAAAAAAAAAAACCAAAAATAAAACAGTTTTCAGTCTAGACAAAACAGCCTTTCATTTGAAGATAAAACTCAAAGCATACTGCTCTGACATTGTCAAATGTCTTCCATTCATATATACAGGCATACCTCATTTTATTGCACTTTGCTTTATTGTGCTTTATAGATTTTGCTTATTTTACAAATTGAAGGTTTGTGACAACCTTATGTTGAGCAGGTCTATTGGTGCCATTTTTCCAACAGCATGTACTCACTTCATGTCTCTGTGACACATTTTGGTAATCTCACAATATTTAATTTTTTTCATTATTATATGTATTATGGTGATCTGTGATCAGGGATCTTAGTTTTTTTTGGGGGGGGGCATGAACCACATGCACATAAAATGCAAACTTAATCTATAAACGTGTATGTGCTGACTGCTCCATTCACTGATTGTTCTCCTGTCTCTTTCTCTGTCCTTGGGCCTCTCTATTCCTTGAGACACAACAATATTAAAATTAGATCAATTAATAACTACAATGGCTTCTGAGTGTTCAAGTGAAAGGAAAAGTTGCACATGTTTCTTTAAATCAAAGGCTAGAAATGATTAAGTTTAGTGAGGAAGGCATGATGAAAGTTGAGGTAGGCTGAAAGCTAGGTCTCTTGTGCCAAACAGTTAGCTAAGTTGTGAATGCAAAGGAAATGTTCTTGAAGGAAATTAAAAATACCACCCCGCTGAACAAATAAGTGATAAGAAAACAAAACAGCCTTATTACTGATATATGGAGAAGGTTTTAGTGGTCTGAAGAGAAGATCAAGCCAGCCACAATAATCTCTTAAACCAAAACCTAATCCTGAGCAAGGCCCTAACACCCTTCAACTCTGTGAAAGGTAAGAGAGTTGAGGAAGCTGCAGAAGAAAAGTTTGAAGCTAGCAGAGGTTGGTTCATGAGGTTTAAGGAAAGAGATCATCTCCGTAGCATAAAAAATGCAAGGTGAAGCAACAAATGGTGATGTAGAAGCTCCAACAAGTTATCTAGAATAGATAGCTAAGATAATTGGTGAAGGTGGCTACATTAAAAAAAAATAAACCAAAAATAAAACAGATTTTCAGTGTAGACAAAACAGCCTTCCATTGGAAGAAGTTGCTATCTAGGATTTTCATAATTAGAGAGAAGTCAGTGCCTGACTTCAAAGCTTCAAAGGATTGGCTGGCTCTCTTGTTAAGGGCTAATACAGCTAGTGACTTTAAGTTGAAGCCAATGCTCTTTTACCATTCAGAAAATCCTAGGGTCCTTAAGAATTATGCTAAATCTATTCTGCCTGTGTTCATAAATGGAACAACAAAGCCTGGATGACAGTACATCTCTTTACAACATGATTTACTAAATATTTTAAGACCATTGCTGAAACTCACTGCTCAGATAAATGATTCCTCTCAAAATAGTACTGCTTATTGACAGTTCTTCTGATCATCCAAGAGTTTTGGTGGAGATGTATGACAACATTAATGTTGTTTTCATACCTGTTACTAGATCCACTCTACAATCCATGGATCAAGGAGTAATTTCTACTTTCAAGTATTATTATTGAAGATTTACATTTTGTAAGGCCACAACTGTCATAGCTAGTGATCCCTCTGGTGGATCTGGGCAAAGTAAATTGAGAAACTTCTGGAAAGGATTCACCATTCTAGATGCCGTTAAGAACATTCATGATTCATGGGAGGAGATCAGAGTATCAACATTAACAAGACTTTGTAAGAAGTTGATTGTAAACCTCATGGATGACTTTGAGGAGTTCAAGACTTCAGTGGAAGAAGTAACTGTAGATGACGTGGAAGTGGTGAGAGAGCCAGAATTAGAAGTGGAGCCTGAAAATATGACTGATTGCTGCAATCTTTTGATAAAATTTTAACAGATGAAGAGTTGCTTCTTATGGATGAACAAAGAAAGTGGTTTCCTGAGATGGTATCTACTCCCAGTGAAGAAACGGTGAACATTAGTGAAATGACAACAAAAGATTTAGAATATTACATCAACTTGCTTGATAAAGCAGCTTCAGGGTTTGAGTATTGACTCTAATTTTGAAACATGTTTCTATTGTGGGTAAAATGCTATCAAACAGCATCATGCTACAGAGAAATCTTTCCTGAAAAGAAGAGTCAATTGATGTGGCAAATTTCATTGTTGTCTTATTTTAGGAAATTGCCACAGCCTTCCCAACCTTCAGCAACCATCACCCTGAACAGTTGGCAGCTGTCAACCTGGAGGCAAGGCTTTCCACCAGCAAAAAAATTATGACTTTCTGAAGGCTCAGATGATGGATAGCATTTTTTTTAGTGATAAAGTGTTTATAAATTTAGGTATGCACATTTTTTGGCATAATGCTATTGTACACTTACTAGACTACTGTATAGTGCAAGCATAATTTTTATATGCACTGAGAAAACAAAAAAATTCGTGTGATTTGGTTTATTGCAATGTTTGTTTTATTGTAACATTTACGTTATTGTAGTGGTCTGGAACCAAGCCCATGATATCTCTGAGGTATGCCTGTAGGTGGGGCCAACCATCATCAGAGGCAGGAAGATCCGAGGTCACTGTGTTTGTGTCAGAACTTTTACTCCAGTCTATTCCGGGATTTTAATCTGGTGAAGTGTTTAAGGAGCAAAACATTTGATTGGTTAAAGGTGGTCAGGAACAGCTTTATATAGCAGGTGTATGCTGCAGTTGACCGAATATAGCGAAGCATTCTCAACACAATAATATGGAAAAACTTCACAGAGAGAAAGGTCACCAAGCAGGCCATCTTGTGCCTGAAACCATCTGATAAACGTCACTTGCTCAGGTTCTTCATCCTAGATTTGTTTTATGCTACATTTGCATTCAAATCTTATTTTCCCGAAGAAATACAATGCTATCATCCTGTAACCTGGATGCTGCAGTTAAACTCCCACCGTATTTCTCCTTCCCAAGGCCCAGCAAGGCCGGCCACACTGCGGGTACCTGGGTTCCACGTGACAGGGGCCACTTGGCGTGGCGTGGTGCGGCGCGGCGTGGCGTGGCGTGGCGTGGCTTCCGCTTCCGGTAAGAATTATGGGCTCCGGGGTAGGAAGCAGGAAGAAAGTGGAAAGCAGCTCTCTGGTAGCTGCACAGCCTGCTCTCCTGACCTGGAGCTGTAAAGGTAGGTGCTTTCTCTCGGGCCTGTGCTGTGGAGGCCTGACCCCTGCCATTTTGCTGGCACATCCCAGAACCCTTACAACTGTGTCACTGGCCAGCACGTGACCGCTGCTGCTTCTGCCAGCTTCAGGCCTGGGTGGGCCTCCTTTGGTGCTTTCTCTGCGGTTTCCTTTAGTTTACTGAGCATATTTAAGGGAATTGATTTAATATCTTTGACCAGTAATTCCAAGGTCTCTGGGCTTCCTTATGGAGTTTCTGTCAAATTCTGTTTTTCCTGTGTACGAGTTATGAGCCATATTTTTCTTTTTATTTGTATACTTAGCAATTTTTCATTGAGAACTGGACATTTTGAATATTATAATGTGTAATTGTAATGTAATTCTGAAAATCAGATTCTTCCCTCCTCGGGAATTGCTTTTTTGGCTTGTTGAGGATTGTAGACATCTGCTGGTGTGGCGACTTTTTTTTGCAAAGATTGTAGTCCTTATGTGTGTGGTCACTGAGGTTTCTTTTCCGTTCTCTCTGTGATCAGCTTGTTACTGGGCATAGGTTTCCTTAAATGTCTTTCTAAGTTTTCACATTGTTGCAGTTGTTGAAGCCACGGCAGCCCAAGAGGGCAAAAACAAACAAAAGCAAGTGTCTGGGGTTGATCACTCAGGGAATCTCCAGACCAAGTGTACAAAATGCACAATTCCAACTCTTTGGAAAACGCCCTTCCTGTCTACTCTGGAACCAGCCAGTCATTTTTGAAATGGGGCTCTCTGACCCCATAGCTATGGCGGACTAAGGAGTGGAGGATGGTAATTGGCTTCACACACATACTGCTGTTTACCAAAGTTTGGCACCCTTTTCCTTCATCAAGCACTCTCTTGATTGCTGTACATATCCGGTTAGGTTACAGAATTCCAAAAGAGTTTATTCTACCAGCTTTTCTATCTTAATGGTTGTTTTGGTGGAGGATTAACCCCTGGAACTTCCTACTCAGCCATTTTGCATGATGTCACTCCCTAGATGCATTTTAAATTCTGGTTCAGGTCTTTTCAAAAGTTCTGAAATTCACATTTACTTAAAATATGAATGTGAATATAATAGGGCTAAATTTTGAGTCTTGAGAGCATGGAGTCATGTGGTGAAAGTGGGGAATAATGAAGCACCACTGCTCCTTTTCCATGGTATAGGATTGAGCCTGGTAAGTTTGAAACTAGAAAGTTTATTCTGGTCCTAGCCACACTCTCACTAGGTATGTTTCTTATTCTGCAGAAATATAGCTGTTGTGGCAGCAACCTGCTCTCTATGAAAAATGCTTCATGCCCCCAAATTACTCATTTTTCCTTTCTCCTTTATCAAAAGTGGTTTAGATAGGAGAAAATATTTGGTTACCATATATCTGATAAGGGCTTAACGTCCAAAATAAATAACACCTACAACTCAGCAATAAAAAGGCCACAACTCAGTTGAGAAATGGGTAAAAGACTTGAATAGACATTTCGCCAAGGAATATATACAAATGACCAATAAGCACATGAAAAGATGCTCAACTTCATTCACTATTAGGGAAATGCAAAGCAAAACCACAATGATATGCCATTTTCACATCCACTAGAATGGTTATTATTGAAAAAAGAAACAGAAAATAACAAGTATTGGAAATGATATGGAGAAATAGGAACCCTTGTACATTGTTGGTGGGAATGTAAAATAGGGCGCTAACTGTGGAAAACAGTTTGCAAATTCTTCAGAAATTTAAGTATAGAATTGTCATATGATCCAGCAACCCCACTTCTAGGTATATACATCAAAGAATGGAAAGCAGGGATTCTAACAGATATTTGCACACTAATGTTTATGGTAGCATTGTTCACAATTGCTAAAAGGTGGAGGAAACAAACCAGGTGTCCATCAACAGATGAATGAATAAACAAAATGTTCTATGTCCATACGATGGAATATTATTTGTCTGTAAAAAGGAATGGAGTTCTATTGCATGCAACAATGGGGATGAACCATGAAAACACCATGTTGAGTGAAATAAGCCACACTCAAAACGACAACTATTGCATGATCTCACATACGATATCATTAGAATATATAGATTCACAAAGTCTAACTAGAATACAAATTACCAGGTGCTAGGTAGGGCTGGGAAATGGGGACTTAAATGCTTAAGTGGTTCAGAGTTTCTGTTTGGAGTGAGGGAAAAGTTTTTGGTAAGGATGGTGATGATGATGACAGACCATTGTGAATGTAATTAACAATACTGAATTGTATAATCAAAAGTGGATAAATGGCAAATTTTGGATTGTATATAGGTTATCTGAATAAAAATTTTTTAAAAAGTGATTTAGAGCATGAATTTTGGACATGGTCTTGATTTTCTCTAGTCTAGATTTTGCGGTGTCTTACCTGTGTTGTAGGGTTACTTAGTTAACCTTTTTAAGCTTTAATATATACATTTGTCAACAAGGCATTCTACTATACCACCTGTGGGGAGATGGGATTTTGGAGACTCCAGATAGTTGGAGGTAGAGAAATCACTATAGGAAGCCTGTGGGGCTGGCTTAGCTCTTCTTCCTTGATTTGTAAATGTGATTTGAGTTTGTCCCAAGAACCTGAAAATCCAGATATTGGCAACCTTTTCCTTTAAGTGAGAATGTTTAATAGAGAGGGTCTTTGAGTTCCTTTGCAAGAGTGGACTGTAGTGCAGCCTAAAGTTAACCCTTGGATCTGAATTGCTGTTGGAAACTGTTGGTCTTTGTGAAGCGCCTCTGGGATATGCTGTCTGTCCCTGCTCTGTGGGATCACCAATCTTCTGCCCAGACTCTATAGCCTTTAATCACCAAGTTGGACACTTGACTAACTTAACAGTGTGTGTGTACTTGCGTGTGAGTGTGTGTACTTGCATGTGGTCTTTTTCTAGAAATCGGTAGCTCAGTGGTTCTCCAATTTTAGCAGGCATCAGAGTCACCTGAAGGCCTTGTGAACAGCCTGTCGGGGCCCAGTACTGGTTTCTGGTTCAGGAGGTCAGGCGTGGGGCCTGAAAATGTGCATTTCTAACATGTTGCCAGGTGATTCTGATGCTGCTGATCCGGGGACTACACTTTGAGAACCACAGTTTTGCCCACCTGGAATTCCTTCTAAGCTTTGGAGACACTTAAATGAGGCATCCCACATAGAGTTGTTAGGACGGGGCTTGACATCTAGTAAATATTTGCTGCAGCTACTACCACAGCTTCCATGGCAACTGCTGCTTCTTTTGCTACCATCACTCCCACTCTGCTGCTGGTAATGTTTCATTCTGGATAATGTTAGTGAGGTATTAAGAGCAATGCAATCTGATTTAATTAACTAAAGGATATAATTACCTCTTGGGGAGTCATTTGCATTTTAAAGAAGCTTGTTAATTCAAAGAGATATGTGTTTCAATAAATATAAGACACTGGGACAGATACATAAAACTTCTGGCAATGTATAGTGGAAAATACTTTTGAGAAGGGAGTGGTCACCACATAGGGTCATCTTTCTTAAAGGCTGCTTGCTATTTATGATTCCAAATTCTTTCCAAAATTTCTGAGCTTTGCCACAATGGCTTCCATAGTAGAGATAGCACATGGCCTGAGTGTGGGGTAGGGCAGCTGTAGCCACTTATTTGTATGGGTTCTTTTCAAGATTGATGTTTGTAAAACTAGGCGATGCTGCTAGCACTGTGTTTATTTATTTAATCATGTCACAGATGATGCACATAAGATTCATTGGAGAAGTACACTGTCCAATTTCATGCAGAGAATAATATCAGAAGATGGTGTAATACAATAAAAATAAAATGATAGCGAAACAACATTTTGTTTTAAATTGTAGAGTTGGCAATTAGAGGACTAGGCGGAAGCCAATCTTCAGAAAGTCGTTTGCATGTAATTTTGATTTGGAGAATCTGACTTGATGGATCTATGGACGTAATCTTTCTGACCTAACCTCAGAGTATACAGAAAGAACAAAAACAGTATAATGAGCAACAGCTTCAAATAGGAACTTACCAGCCATCTTGATAAAATGACTTGACGTGTATATGATTGTAAACATTGTGTTTTTCCACTCAGAAACATGCTATGCCATAAAACTGCAGCAGTTATAAAAATTAGGATTAGTTGGAAACTGCTGAAATCTTTACAGTTTTTGGGCTTAGAAAAATCAGAAAATACCAAGTTTTTTTCTAAAAGTTGAAGGAAATTAATGTCAGTGACAGAAATACAGTGAATCGAATTAGAAGTCCCTGGGTAGTGGCTCATTAGTGTGGTTAGTTAGTAAATGACATTTCAGCTGCAGTGCATTAGACTATGTGTCTTCAGTTATTTTTTTCTAAAAAGAATTACAAAACATTTACAACTGTTCTTTGTTAGAAAAGTATTTTTTCCCCTCATAAACAAAAAGCATTTAGGATCCTTTTATCAGGAAGAAAGAAATGGCCATTTGGGGCCATACTGCTTCAGATATCTATATGTTAAGCTTGGGTGAGTGAACAAAAGCTGTTGTTCTCCCATGGGGGAGGAGCTTTTTCATTTATCTGCCAAGCTGCTCCTTTTCAGGTCTCTTTTGACAAATACTTAAATTTTTTTTTTTTTTAACCATTTACACCTCTCGATCAGATCCCCTCCGACCAAAAACAAACAAACAAAAAGCAATCTCAACTATATTGAACAAAATTCCAGTAAGAGATGTTTAGGATAGATTGGGACATTTATTGTCAATTGCTAAAATGTAACATTTGTTTCCTTTTTCAAGTCACTGACTATAGATATTTGTACCTTAGGCTCTTGGGGGTCTAGAAAGTGTGGGTAATTTAGAGACCCAACAATAAGAACCTAAATTCCAGTATTTAAAAAGTGTTAATATGCAAAGGTGTGATAATTGGGCAACTGCTGCCTAATATAGTAGACTCCATCCCTCTCAGTCCCCCAGGTTTGAATTATGCTGGATTCATACTTTTCTGTAGAGACCCCTGGAATGTACTGGCTGGTTCCTATAGACACTTAAGTTCGCTGTGATTTCACAGAATTTTTGAGGTCTGCAGGTTCAGTCTAGTAATATTTTATAGTATTAGTTCTCAATGCTATGGAGGTGACTTAGTCCCCTTGGGGACATTTGGCAATGTTTGGAGACATTTCTGGTTGTCTTAACTCACAGAACTGGGTGGTGGTGGTGGTGGTGGTGGTTACTGACATGTAATGGGTCAAGGCCAGGTATGCTAATGAACGTCTTGCAAACAAAGAATAATCTGGTCTCAAGATTGTCAGTATTGACAAGAATGAAAAATGCTGTCCTCTCTTTACATGCACTTGTTGAATGAGCATCATACACATAATGGCTGTTACATCTTTTTGCTGTATGAATCCCTGCAGAATGCAAGATGGAGTATGTGCTAGAACCTACCAAACATTCCAAAGACATCCTAGCCTTGTCATAGAAAACACTTTTGAGGTAACTGTTTATTCCCTTGCTTTCTTTTTAAAAATTTTTAAAATTTCTGATTTTTTCTTCTGTGGAAGTTCTTAGGTTAGAGGCACAAAGAACATAGTGTCACATTTTTAAGTTGACAGATAAATGTTTCAATGTGATGGGTTCCAAATATTGGCTGCCAAAATAAGTTCTGGCTAGCTTAGTTGGGTTTTTTTTTCAGTTTTCTTTCTGCATTTAAAAAATTTCTTCCTACTGCCTTCAAGCCTCCATGGTTTCTGCTAAGAAGTCAGCACTTCTGTTGGGCGTAAATGACATGTTGCTTTTCTCTTGCAGTTTTGAGAACTTCCTCCTTGTCCTTGCCAGCTTGTGCAGGTGTGGTTCTTTTTTGTTTTAAACTGTTTGGGGTTTGTTGGTCTTCTTGAATGTGCATATTCATGTCTTTCATTAAATTTGAGAAGTTTTCTGCCATTATGGTTTTGAATATTCCTTCTGCCCCTTTCTCTCTCCTTCTCTGATTCCTATAATGCTTATATTGGAATGCTTATAAAGGAATGAACTATTAATACACATGAATGAATGAATCTCAAAAGCATTTTGCCAAGTCAGACACAAAAGACTACATATTATTTGATTCCATTTACATGAAGTTTCTTGAAAAAGTGAAACTGCAGAGTCAGGAGCTTTTAGTCAACTAAGACCTTGGAATAAAAATGCTGTAGGGTGCTGTTCCTCACAGAATCTTTTAAAAACTAGTAAAAACTAGCAGATATATCTTCCTTAAAACTCAGGAAAACAGTTAAGCATTGCAGCAACCAGACAAGTGCTGAATCAAGAAAACAAAGCTTTAAAAATGGTAGTAAAAAAAAAAAGGTAGGCAGGCACCCTTGCCTGCCACTCCCTCACACCCTCCCAGGCACAGTGTGGACCCAGACTGTGCTCCCCTTGTGAGTCCCCAGGCCTGTTCTGGAAGGTGCAGAGTAACCCTTGTGCACATATTGGGGTAACTGTACGTTGGTGGCAGCCTGAAAGACTGAACCAGGAAACTCATCTTTGACTCACAGTCCCAGACTTACCTGGCAGACAAAAACAGCATAGGGGCAAATTAAGAAAGAATTAGGTCAAAGCAGCCTAGAGCTTTAAGACATTTAACAAGAGCACCCTGGGGGAAGGGATATTTTATAGGGAGTAGAGGGGCATTCAAAATCTTGTAAATGACCATAAGACACAGGCTCAAAGACAGGGAAGCTCTTGCATTTCATTTTTGCCTCAGGCTGATCTTGATAGGCCCATAAAAATGCAGAAACCATTCATGAAGAAGATCACACTCTGGATATAATGACCAAAAAAAAAAAAAATGTGTTTAATGGTCCTCAATATGGACAAGGAAATAAAGGAAAACATGAAGACAGAAAAAAAGGATATCCGGAAAACAATGAAGGAACGGTATGAGAATCTAGATGAAGACATAGAAATTTTTAAAAAGGAGGCAAATACAAATACTGGAGGTGATGATACCAATAATAGAAATGAGCAATTCCCTAGATGTATTCAACAGCAGACTAGAGCTGCCAGAAGAAAGTGAACTCAAAGACAAGACAATTGAATTGATTCAGGCTGAAGAGCAAAAGAAAAAAAGGAATGAAAAAACTAGTTTTTACTAGTTTTTAAAAGATTCTGTGAGGAACAGCACCCTACAGCATTTTTATTCCAAGATCTTAGTTGACTAAAAGCTCCTGACTCTATAGTTTAACTTTCTTGAGAAACTTCATATAAATGGAATCAAATAATATGTGGTCTTTTGTATCTGACTGCTTTTACTCAGCAAAATGCTTTTGAGATTCATTCATTTATGTGTATTAATAGTTCATTCCTTTATATTGCCTAGTAGTATTCTATTGTATGGATGCAGCATATTTTGTGTACCCATTTGCCAGTTGGTAGACATTGTACTGATATGAATACTTGCTTATAAAGATTTGTGCTGACATATGTTTTCATTTCTCTTGGGTAGGTATCTAAAAGTAGAATTGCTGGGTCATATGGTAGGAGTAAGTTTAACTTTTCAAGAACTTGCCGAACTGTTTTCAAAGTGACTCTATCATTTTACACTTCCACGCTTTTCTTTTTAACTGTGTGAAATGCCCACCCCCTTTAATCTCCCACTTCTTTTCTTTTTAACTATCTTGTATTCTTTTCTTCCCAGTTTGTAACTTTAGACAGTTGAAGTAGTGCTGCAGATATATTCCTTTAAATAAAATCCCATTTTTGATCAATTTTTAGTATACAGATGTCAAGAAATAATGCTGCTGTGGATTCAAAGACTGATCCCTAAGTACTATCTATGGGATTCTCTTCACAGTCATTCATATTTTTCTTTCAAGTGCTTTACTTTCACATGTAACTGAAGAGAATGTGGGGCTTTTAGGGCCACAAGGCTGATTTGTTTAGGATTAGCTCAGTGGTGAGGGTTAAATAAAATCCCAGTTATACCAGTACGTATTTTCCCCCAAACACCTAGAAATGCACACCCTCCCTTCCATACCCTCCATGCCCATGAAGCCTGGAGGATTTGCTCTACCCCTGTATTAGTTTGTTAAAGCTGCCAGAATGCAATATACTAGAAATGGAATGACTTTTAAAAGGGAATTTATTAATTTGCCAGATTACTGTTCTAAAGCCCTGAAAATGTCCAAATTAAGGTACCAACAAGAGGCTACCTTCACTCAAGAAAACTTGATGCCATCTGGCACACCTCTGTCAGCTGGAAAGGCACATGGCTGGCATTTGCTGGTCCCTTGCTCCTGGGCTCTATTGCTTTCAGCCTCTGTTCCCTGTGGTTTCCTCTCTAAGCATCTATGGGCCTTCACTTAGCTCCTCTAGGACAGAACTCTGGGTTCTGGCTTGATTGACATCTCATGGGATGGCACATATTTACATCTGCTGGGCTTGCATGTATCTAGGTATCTGTTCCTACTTTCGACACTTCAAGCAGCTCTAAATATCTGTGTCTCTGTCTGCTCTGAAGCAACTATTCTCCAAGCATCTGCATCTTCTTGTCTCCAAAATGTTTCCTTTTTTAAAGGACCCAGTAAACTAATCAAGACCCACCCTGAATGGGCAGAGTCACGTCTCCATCTAACCAAAAGGCCACACCCACAACTGGGCATTTACATCTTCATGGAGATAACCTAATCAAGAGGGTTTCTACTTTACAACATTGAATCAGGATTAAAGGATTCTGGGGTGCACAATGCTTTCAAACTGGCACAATCCCCTTTGTTGTAAGGGCCAGTTTACTTTTTTTTCTTGGCATGTGGGTAGACACTGGGAATCAAACCCAAGTCTCCAGCATGGCAGGTGAGAGCTCTACCTGCTGAGCCACCATAGCCTGCCTGGGCCAGTTTACTTTTGCTAGTATTCTGCTCAGTTGTTTTCTACACTGATTGCTTTGGTCCTCCATTTGAGATAGATGCCTGCAAAGCTGAGCCTCTCTAGGTGTTCTGCTTGGTGCCTAAACCTAACTTCACTTAGGTTTGTAGGTTAAGTTTAAGTCATCCTCTAATGACAGGAGTTTTGCACCTTGGGTGTGCATCAGAATCACTTACTGAGCTGGAAAATAATACTGATGTCCCAGCCCCAATCCAGACCATCTAAACCAGAACCTTTAATGACTTTGAAAACACAGAAATGCCTAAGGGCCTTCTTTCCTGGGGTCAAAATAGATTTTTCAAATTTCAGGAATCAGGCCAAAATAATCATAACAAAAAAGTAAAAAAGCAAACCCAGAAAACCATGCTCTAGAGGTGGCTGGGAAATTGTACAAAGAGATATGGATTGGAACTCAGAAGATCAGGAGACTCAGCCTCTGCCCTTGATGAATATTCATAAGCCTGTATGTTTCCCTTAGCTACAATATGGAGGGTCTCTTAGCTACAATATGGAGGATGATCCAACTAGAAACACTTTAAAAATGATAAATTTTCAGAGCACTTTCACATGTGCTTGCTAATTATTTCTTTTCAGCGTGTTTCATTGTTTGGCCTCACTTTTCCAAACACAATTGGGTATGGTTTTATTTTGTGTTTCTGTTTTTGATCAGAAATTGCACTATGACTATAGGTTCTGTAACCAGACTGCCTAAGGTCAATCCCAAGCGTGCTACTACCTGGCCCTAGGACCTTGGATTATTACCTACCCTGCTTTACAACCTCAGTTTTTTCCTTTGTGAAATGACCTTCATGATGATTTGGTGAGAATTAAAAGAGATATTGATTGTCAAGTACTTAGCACAACCCTTACACATATTGGGCATTCAAGAAGTGTTTGCTTTTCTTCTATTTATTAAATAGAGTGAATACATAAAAAATACAGAGTGATCAGGCATTTTATGGTAATGGTTGAAAGAGCAGTAGCACCCTAAGTGGCCCATTTGAAGATACAGATACCACGAGGGTGGTAATTCAGTTCAGCCTCAGGTTACATTTTCAGACTACTGCTTCAAGTCAATTAAGGGTCAATATTTGTAAACAACTTTATTTGGAGTTTATTTTTCATGATTACATTATTGATTTTTCCTTCCACATGGAGCATATGAAAAGAAACATGTGAAAAGAAGCATGTCTACAAATTTTGTATCCTAAAACAAAGTAAGGGATTGCGATTAACAACTCCTATAACTATCAAATTATGAATTTGTACACCTTACAGAGAACTTATTTCCCCAGAACTACATATTTCAAATTACCAATGATACCTTATTTTAAAATCTTTGTATTATAGATAGTTTCAAATAACCCATAAATTTAGAGAGAATAGCCTAATTGACTCAAATATATCCATCAACCAACTTCAACAATTATCTGTTCTTAGTCATGACAAACATTTGAAACTTTCATGGAACTGGACGATAACAGAACTTCAGTCAAACTGAGTTGTTATATTCTTGTAAAACAAATTTCAAATAACACAAAAGCGAGTGAAGTACAAACAGAACACCCATATTTCCAATCATTTATTAATAATCCCTTTAGTAAGGATGAGGTGTCAGTTCAGAGCTTATCCAGTCACACAGTGTTGTAATTTAATGAGTGATGGATAAAAATTCTGGTCATATCCTTACTGGGGATGGTTCTGACATATCAGTTACTTAGAAAATTTGATCTTTTTAGAGTAAAGCCCTTTAGCTGCCGTTCTGTTTTAGATCATCATAATTCACTTGTTTCTTGGTAGATATGGATTACAAATTATACAACTTTCTGGAATTGTTTTCATCCCACATAGGGAAATAAAAGCATGAATAAATAAATAGCAAATGCTATGCCTCCAACTGCATTATGGCATGGTCATATTCTAATGATGCTTTGGGTGAGGGATTACAAATGTGAGCAAAGTAAGCTCATTATCGTCTCGTTAGGTTCAAGGACACTATCATTCTGGATGAAAGGTGATGCTGGTATTCACATTTAGCACAGATTCTGAGCTGTGCACTGAGGGTGATGGTTTGAATTTTTTGAATTTTTCCCAAATTAGGTGCATAGCCACTTCTAGGCGTGAGAGAAAATGGAAATTCAGGTCACATTTCAACTTGAGTTCATTTTTCAAATTGCACCTTCAGACACAACGTCTACACAACCAACTGACTGATTTAACCTTCTAAAAAACCGTCTTCCATTGTCCCCATTTCTATTGAGGGCTGCATTTATCTTAAGCCCTGTGTACACCATGCTATTTTATTTAGATTTTTTTGCACATTTTTTTCAGACCTCTGCTAATTTTTAAAAAGAAATAGTTGTTTAATGGTTTAACTTGATTCCATTAATTCATTTAATGCTTTTAATTAAACTGTTTGCAATTCTTTAGGAATATTTGACTAGATGTCTTTTGCAACGTCTACAACATTTTTAATGAGTTTTAGGGCAGTGACTAAAGTATTATTTAAAAATATTATACAAATTAAATTCAGATCCTATATATACAATATGTTCTAAAGTATTACTGACTGGATTAGTTCAACAATTGGGCCACACAGGATGTTTCATAAAGTTTAGACACTAGAATAACATCTTAAGGCAATAGTAATTTGATTTTTTCCTAAATGTGTTGCCATAGATTTTCCTAAATGTTTTACAAACAGTTATTAAAAGCACATTGAGAATCTGAATTCCCTTTGGGCAAAACGTTTTAGTACTTAACTTTCATTTAATTCAAAATTACATATGGTTAGAGTTGCAGACAAACATCAGAAAATCATAACCAGCTTTCACAACACCACATATTTAAATCAATGCAATGCAGTCCCACTTAGACACACCTCAAGGTGCTTTCTAATAAAAATATATAAAAGCAATTGGTAGTCCTCTCCCTCCTGCTAGAACAAAAGGGACATTTTAATTTTAAGTTTGCTCCTAATAATTCAAAGGTTTCCCTGAGATGCTAATGTGGAAATTTCCAGTGATTGGTATATTCCGGAGACAGGCTCACTGCCAGAGAGAAGAGGGAGGGCCTGACAAAGGAATTCTTGGGGAATGTGAAGAGCTACCTGGAGAAAATATTTACTAAGAAACTGGGTCTAAAGTCCCAGTTCACAGTCATGAAAAAGCTTTGTTTATAAAATGCAAACATTTATGATTACCTGAATTGCAACTTGGACAATTACATTTTATAATTTGAAGGATATGCAAATAGGTAATCTGCTAACTTCTACTTTATTAGGGACTCACCAAAGAGGGCGTCTATGAAATGAGCCAGCTGGTGGATGAAAAGAGAGGAATTGCATTTTATTTCTACTTAATGTTTCCATTTTAATTGTGCCTCTAGGTAACAGGCTTATAAATGGAAAGCCTGTCTTTTATATTGAAGGTAGAATTACACTTTTAAACAAATTTTCAATTGTAAGAGTTGAAAAATACCTTCAAGAGAATAAATTATCAAAGAAGAATGCAGAGAGGATTTGGGGCCAAGGCAAAATTATGCTATTTCTGTACACAAAACTATTTTTATAAAAATGCAAATTAAGGTTAGTGTATGTTTTAGACGGCTGAAAGTAAATGCCAGTTTTAACATTTTCTTTTAGGCCCAATTTCAATAAAAATTCTTTTATCTGGATTGAAACTATACTTTATTTTTTAAATCTGTACATCTTCCTTGCGGTCACACTTTGCCAGAGAATAAAACAGGAATTTTGGTGGCAGCTAACTGAATTTGTATAACTTTTTGGGCTCTTCGGTTTACATGCCCAAGTCCGAATGTGCTGCTGTGATTCTAGTCCTGCCCTTAACACATTACTTCCCACATTTGTATCTTGTTTCTACTTTCAGTGGGTTTAGCGCTCATGGTTACCTGTGGTTTGCTCTCAGTTCTAAATACTGGAAAAAAGATTAATGATACTAAAAAAAGAAAAAAAAGGTCTTTATTAGTACATTTTTCCCTTTTGGCAGATCAAGTAGATAGAGAAATTCTAGGATCACATAGTTTTGATTTCTTTATACAAGAGTGCAAAAGGCAGTTAACATTCTCATTTCCTAACTGTGTTATCATAATTTTAAAGTCATTATACGTGAATAGAAACACATTTTCTAAAATGTTTCAAGAATTTAGGGGCACACAAACTTTATAAAATTTGCCTGTTTCTTCGTATGGGCTGATATAAAAGAAGCCAAGTCATGCCAATTAATAAGGGAGAAAAAAACGTATATATTTTCGAAGATGGTGACAAGATGGCCATCTTTAAATGAAATAAAACTTTTTAATGGGGACCTAACTCTTAGCCATGTCCTGTAATAAAGAGAACTGAGAGTTCTTTTAGAACTCCAATCAAACTGAGTTGACATTGAGGAGCATGGAAATGCTGACACAAAAAACAAAAAACCAAAAAAACCCGGTATCATTTGCTCGCATAAATAACAGAGAACAGATAAATGTGTTGATCTGGGGTTTGGCAAGCAGAGGTGTTGAATCCTGACGTTTGTAAAACCAGAAGAGAGTTCAAGAAATTATGCCTCCTGTGAAGAAGAGCAGGGTTGAGATTCACTTTTGCCTCCTAAATTTCCCTTCCTAAAGACCACCTGGTTCAGGTAATTAACCAGCAACTTCTGTTAAAGCTGCTGGAATGCAGTATACCTGAAACAGAACAGGGAATTATTAATTTGCTAGTTTACAATTCTGAGGCTGTGAAAATATCCAAATTAAGGCACCAAAAAGGATACCTTCACTCATGAAAGTCTGATACCATCCAGAACACCTCTGTCAGCTAGCTTTCTCTCTCATTTCATAAGGCTCCCTCAGGGACATTTTCCTTCTTCATCTCCAAAGGTTTCTGGCTGCGTGGGCTCTCCTGGCTCTCCTGGCTCTCCTGCTTTCTAAAATGGTTCTCTCTTAAAGGGCCCCAGTGAGTGACCTCACTTTGAATGGGTGGGGACATATCTCCATGGAAACCATCTAATCAAAAGTTACCACCCACAGTTGGGTGGGTCACATCTCCATGGAAACAGTCAGAAAGATCCCACCCAGCAATATTGAATGAAGATTAAAGAACATGGCTTTCCTGGGGTCCACAATATCTTCAAAGTGGCACATCCTCTTATGCTCCTTCTGTCTAGATGTTTCTACTTTCAATATTCTTATGGATCGTCTTCTGAATCCCTGCATCAACTCCACCACCAGCTACTACCCTTTTCACTTCTTAAATCTCTCTCCGTCCCAGCTTCTCTTCTCTAATCCCTCTGCAGCTGCCTTGGTCTCAGCCTTTGTCTTCTTTTTTATGAACTACTGCTAACAGGCTGTCTTCCTAACTTTATCCCTTTGATTTCAGCTACTTCCAGTTCACCCTACACTCAGCCGTAAGAATGATATTTCTATCACAAGGTTCTGTTGGGTCACTGTCAAGCTCAAAATTCCCCCGTGATCACTATCACCTACCAAAGAGAATTGGAACCTCTTAGCACAGCCTAGACAAATTTTGTGACTTGACCCATAATCACATGCTCAGCCTTATTACTGCCCCCACCCTTGAACCTTTGCACATGCTCTCCCTTTACTTCTCTCTGTCTGTTTTGTTTCTTCTTCTCATATCCAACTTCTGCTTACCCTTTAAGTATCATTCTTAATGCCCCCACTACCACAAAAAAATTTTATGCCTCTGCTTCCGTTCCCTTAGAACTTAGTACCCCCCTCTCTTCTGACTGGGGTGACAATGTGTCATATTGGTTTGCATGTCTCTTTGTACAATAAACCATACGTTGATTAAGGTTAGAAGGGGGTCTTTCTCGCTGGACATCTATAACCCACAACATACAATTCCTCAGCACTGCTGCCTAATAAATCTTTGTCGAGTGAATGAATATGTGAATATGTTGCATGAATGGTACCAGATGAAGCAGAGAAACTTAAAATGCCACATATCATTGAGAATTCACTGACTGGGGTGATTTTCTGTATTTAGAATTCAGATTTTGACCTTCACTTCCACTAAAGAAAACCCAGCACGTATTAAGAGCAATTGTTTTCCAAAGTAGACTTATTGGCTTAGATCTTGGAGAATCATGAAAGAATAAAACCATGAACAGTATTTGCTACCATAAAATAGACTTCAAAAAAATTGAATATGCTTACCCTTTTCTGTAGACAAAATAAAGTGAAGCTTACAGATGTCTTAAAGATTTAAGGCTGCACGTTAAGTTGATACTGGAACCATCTTGGCTTGGCACATCAGGTGACTTCAGAAGGAGGCCCATTGGGGGAGGCCCCATCTCCAAAAGAACTGGAGGCTAGAAATGCAGCAGCACTGGGTCCATGAAAGATGGGACTGATACCAGTCCAAAGTGGAATCATATGGCAGCAAATGAATAACAAGGTTGCAGGAAAATCCAAACAATGCTTTGCAGTTCTAAAATATTTTTTATACAAAGAGCTCAGAGTGCTTTGCTCTAGCTTTCTTTGAGGAAGAAGCCCTGGATCTGAGAAGACTTATCTGTGAGCAGAAAGTTTTAAGGGCTGTGAGTTACATTTTAAGCCTGGCACTTGTCCTAATTGCAAGCCCTGAGAAGTTGTTAAAGTTATGGTATCTCCTGTGACATTAACTATCGCTTTATAATCTTTATATTTAGAAGGGACTGTTTACCCCTTCCTAGAAATTTTTGCTTCTGTTTAGGGTAAGACCCCACCATGTGTGAATGTTACAACTAGATATTTGCCTTTCAACCTGGACATGAATGCTTCCCACTTTTTTTCATGAAGAATGATTGATAAAATTGACACCTAGGATTGAGGAAGAGATACACTATTATTTGTAGCATATCCATACCAAATAATATATTTAAAATCAGCTATAAAACCCTGTACTCTAGCACTCTATAAAGTATTGGTTGAGCCAAAGAATCACATCACATCTATTGACCAGGATACTGGGCTAGGCCAGACACTAATATTCCAAGTCAAATAATACAAAGTCTCTGCCCTCAGAGAGCTTGTTGTTGAATTGAAGAGAAAGAAAGTAAACCAGCAATTATGGGACAGTATGGCAGGTGCCATGACAAGCATACTGGAGGTGCTTGGAGGCCCACTAAAAGGGGGAGCTAAATCAAATCTGTGTGTGTGTGTGTGTGTGTGTGTGTGACAGTTTCTTGGAATTAAGTTCTGAAAAACAAGTGGGAGTTAGTGTTCTTGGTGGAGGGAATTGCATGGGTGAGGGGTATAAGCTTAAAAATATGATGCTCCTTTAGGCAGGTGATATGGTAAAAATGGAGGCGTGTATAGGGGATAGGAAAGGGAAGTGTGCATGGGGGGGTTGTGTGGGAGAGTGGCAGGATGGTGGGAGACAATGGTGCTTAGCAGGTGACTTCACAAAGGGCTTTGGTGTTAGGCTAAGGAATCTGATTTTCTCTGGAAAGCTCTGGGCCCTACTAGGGTATTAAGCAGGGAAGGGACATGATTCTATCTACATTTTAGAAAGATTTCTTTAGAAGCTGTAGAGAGGCTGACTTGGAGTGTAGCCAAACCAGATGTAGGGAGACAGGTGAGATGTTCTTCTAGCCACCCAGGGGAGATGTTGATGAGGTCCAGTCCCGAGGCAGTAAATGTGGGGTGGTCATAAGAGAGGACCTGGTGACAGGCCTATATGTGTGTGTGTGTGTGTGTGTGTGTATGCACGCGCATATGTTTGCATAGCAGGGAAGATGTGAATTTGGTTTAACTTTACTGTCAGCTTTTGAAATGTTTTGTTAAAGGGAAGAATCTTCCACACATTTCTGCAATATATACATTTGGTTGCAGCCTTCTGCAATAAAATTAGCCTTCTTGAAAGTTCCACATTAATAAATTAATTCATACTGTATTTCCTCAGACAATGCCCAAATCCTGTTTTACAGACAGGTGAAATGATTTACCAATTACCCTTAAATGGAAAATCCAGGATAATACTCCTTGAATGTGAGCATAGATTTTCGTTCTCCATGCACACTTCCTCTAGGGATAAAGCTGGTATATCTGGCCTTTCCTTGGATGTAAGGACTGGGCATGGCTCTGTCATCCTTTTGATACATTTTTATAGCTTTCCCTGGAGATGAAGAATTCCTAATAGGGCCAAGGAAAGCCTTGGAAACTCTTGCCAATCCTGACTGACAATTATTAAGATAAAGAAAGGTGTTTGCTAATGATTCAATGACCCAGATGAAAGTTTAAATTTAATTCCTAGATTCCTGACCTGACACCAGTCAGCCTGTGCTTGTTTATACAGTTGTATCATATTGGTAGGAGAGTTTATGACATGGGTATAATGGTTTTAGAATTTTCTACAAGCCCAGCTCTCACAATTGTTCTCACTGTTTTATTCTGTAGTTGTCTTCTCCAGCAGTCATTTTCTATGGAAATCTTTTATTAGAAGAATATAACTAAAAATCCAAGACTGGCCAAGCCTATCTTGTCCCTGGCCAGGGTGTTAGCAGGCTATTGCTTGAGGTTTTGTCAGTGTCTCCAGTGCTTTTCAGCCCTGGGTCTCTTTGGATGGAGAAGCAAAGAGACAACAGCTAGGCTGGCTTCCTAATGTGATGGGTGTTTTATTTTGTTTTATTCCTTTGTTTTCAGAGTCAACTAGGCAACAGTTATGCTGCTGATGGGTGTTTGTTTTTTCCATCTCAACAGACAGGGCATAGAAAATGTAACTTGAAAAGTATGGAAGAAACTGACTATGATATAAATGCGGTGTAGTGATTAGAGAGCTCTGGAATAGAAATTTGAAAGTTTAACTCAGAACATAAGCCTTCAGCAGTGATATAAATGGGATGATGTTTGCAGTTGGATCACCAGTTTAAAAATTTTAATGGTTTTATATATATATATATTTTTTTTTGGGGGCGCATGGTCTGGGAATTGAACCCAGGTCTCCCGCATGGAAGGCGGGCATTCTAACCTCTGAACTACCCGTGCACCCGGTTATACATTTATTTTAAATCAATATTACATATATTTAAAATTTTAGTCTGCAATATTTATTTAAAATATTTTAAATAGTATTATAGATATTGCATATACCTGTGATTTTATGGATATGAAGGCTTTTAGGATGAGACATAGCTTTTAAAAAGGAAATTATTTTTAAAGAAAAATATTGATTCAATGATATTTTAGATGGCACTCAGCAGTAGAGGACGCTGGGATGCACGCTCATCCACTCCTCTAGTAGCCATGTTAGTTTTTTCCATCTCAACAGACAGGGCATAGAAAATGTAACTTGAAAAGTATGGAAGAAACTGACTATGATATAAATGCGGTGTAGTGATTAGAGACCTAAGATGGTCCAATGAGAGGTAAAACTCAGGGATTTTATTCAGTGATTGAGGAAAGCAACCCTCTTCTTTTTTTCTGGAGAGTCTCTTGTGGGGATGGAGGGGCTTGGCGGAGGCATCCATTCCCCTCCCCCCCGCCCCCTGGCCAGGGATACTGTCCCCAGAATGAAGTAGCAACATCAAAGAGGACCACACCTAGTGAACTGCAGAGAAAGGGAAGCCAGAGCCCAGCTCAAGCCCTAGCTTTGGACTTTTTAGACATTGGCACTAATAACATCCTTTTATTGTCTTGCTTTCTGTTACGTGCAGCTGTGAAAGCCTCCTAATAGGGCAGAAGTGGCAAAGTGAGGGAAGCAGGAAGTACGTGTCTGAAGTTTAAGAAACATAGTCTTAGAGGGTGTGCCGGTTTGAAACTGTCGGGTACAGCAGAAAAGACATGCTCTTTAATCCTCATTCAGTATTGCTGGGTGGGATAGTTTTTATTGTTTCCATGAAGATGTGACCCACCCAGCTGTGGGTGGTTGCTTTTGATTAGATGGTATTCATGGAGATGCATCTCCAACCATTCAAGGTGGGGTTGCTTACTGGAGCCCTTTAAGAGGGATCCATTTTGGAAAAAACTCAGTGCTGACAGAGCCCAAGCAGCCAGAGACCTTTGGAGATGCAGAAGGAAAACACTCCTGGAGAAACCTTATGAAATAAGGAAAGAAAACTAGCAGACTTCGCCCTGTGCCCTCCCAGCTGGGAGAGAAAGCCCGGAATTCATCGGCCCTTTTATTGGAGTTAAGGTTTCTTCCTCTGGATGCCTTCATTTGGACAGTTTCATGGCCTTAGAACTGTAAACTTGCAACTTAGTAAATTCCCTTTTTAAAAGCCATTCCGTTTCTGGTATGTTGCATTCCAGCAGCTTACAAACTAAAACAGAGGGCAAAGTCCAAACTTCTCAGCTTGCAGTCAGATCTGTAATAATAGCAATAATGATAAAAATGGTATTAGGAGCTAACATTAATTGAAGGCTTACTGTGTGCCAGGCCCTGCTTGTAGCTCTTTATGTATGTTATGTCGTCCCTAAGACATGGGACTCAGAAAACTTAGATTCTCATCCTGTCTCTGCCATTTACTGGCTGGTAACTGTGCACACATCCCTTAATCTAGTATCTCATTTTCATTATCTGTGTCAGAGGGCTGTGAAGAGCACATGAAATAATATGTTCTAAATACCTTAGCAAAACACAGATGTAAGCCACTTTTAAAAACTGCTTTGTATCCCATCATTCTCCTTTGAAAATTCTTTGTTCTAGGTCAACAAATCTCATAGTTTTGTAAATATAAGCATATGTGGTTCTATTTCTGATATGGCAAGTCCTCTTTTCTCCCCTCTGCTCAGCTACATTCTGCCGTTGCTTCAAAGTCTAGCCCCAAATGCCTCTTCCCTAGCAGACGCCCGTGCTCACTAAGTAATGCTGTTCTCCTTCCATGGCTTGCCCGTAGCATTTGCCATCTGTCCCACCCATTGTCCCTCATCGTATGCCACCTTAGATAATTTAATTCTTGATGGCTAGTTTTCCCTTAAAATTGTAAATTTCCATAGGGCAGGAACGCTGAACCTAGCTTGTAATTTATTGCTTACTGGGTGCAATGGTTATATAGTGACTTTGAGAAAACCCTTTTGCCTTAATTCACCCAATCGTAAACTTGTTTGGAAGAAATGTACAGGGGAGAAGTCATTTCTGATCAAAGGCATAGCAACTAGTGTTTTTCTTTCTTGTTCAATTTAGCCTCCTGTACAGTTGGAAATTACCCATTTAGTCTCTGGTTTTTGCTCCACACTTCTGTCCCCCAAATAATACAAATAAAACAGGAAAACCCAAACAATAACAACAGCCAGGAAAAAAAAAAAGCTCTCCATGCAAACTGGAAGTAGCTAGTGATTCAGGATGCTTGTTGAATGCTTGTTGGTGGGTCTAGAGGGAGCTGGTGTATCAATGATTGGTGTGAAAATGTAGATATGGGTGGTCTGTGGGAAGTAAAGGAAGGGACCCTTTGGAGTGCAAGCTGACATAAACATTTTCTTTTTCCTCTGGTACATCCCAGTAAAGGTCTATTGATAGATACCTGGGTCCCAAACACCCATATTGTAAGGTGTTCTGAATTCCTTTGAGTTCAAAATAAATGCTGGATGAACACCAGGCAGCTTATTTAATCCAGATGTTACCAGGGCTTCTTTGTTTGTTATTTTAAATGCCACTAACATTTATTGAATCTCAGTAGTTGTTCTGTGCCTGTGAAGGGAAAAGTAACACATGATCCATGCGTTGTCTCTTCAATTAACTTTAAAAGATAAAAATCCCCAACAATTACCTTTCATAAGTCTTTTGCTAGTTCCTTTGTTTTCATGAGACTTGTTGACATTGGCATTCTGGGTTACTTATTTTCCAAAAAGTAGGGTAATGGATATTGTGGAAATGCCAGTAAAGTGGAAACCACAGCTTTGCCGTTTTCACTCCAAGAAGGAGGTTTTATTAAATAATAATAATAAACCTCATGTTTGAACAGCACTTTATAAGTTTGCAAAAACACTTTCACATTTATTACTCTGCCTTGGCAGAAAGTTGAATAGCAGACAGTCATGATGGGTGATCAGTATTATGAAGATGTGACATTCCAAGCAGGACTAGAGAAAATGTGGATGATCTCAGCTGTTAATTGAACTGGAGTTGAGCTAATGTCATTTTTCCAATTAGGACACATGCATACTTCCTAATTGCAGGACAAGGAAACGAAAGCTACCCACCCGTATCTGATGTGCTCAGGGATGGGTGCTCAGTGAGTCAGCTGCATCTCAACACCTTTGGCTTTAGGGTAGATTCAGTTTAGAAGATTATATCTGGTTTTATATTCTTATTAACTTGTTTGATAATTATAAAAGATTGATAAAAGTATATATTAAATTATGGAATAAGTAATTCATGCTGTTTCTCAGCTCTTGAGATGGTGAACTAAGAACAAGCCTAGTTCTCTAGACTGAAGGTTGGTGCTGGGTCCAGATGCAGAGACGTAACAGTAGCAAGAGCCATCCATCATGTGTTGACCACACTATGTGTCTGGCCCCATACTAGGAACTTCACAAGCATAATGTCATTTAATCTTCACAACAAGTCTGTGAAGTAATCACCATTATTAGACTCCTTTTACAGATGAAGATACAGGAGTTTAGAGAGATTAAATAATTTTTCCAAAGCTACCTAGCTAGTAATTGTTGGAGCTGGGATTGAAATTCATGTTGCCTGAGTTTAAAACTCAATATGCTTAACCATTGTATTAATCAGGGTACTCCAGAGAAACAAAACTGACAGGATGTATATATCTATGCATATGTGTGTGTGTGTGAAAAAACATTTATGATAGAAATTGGCTCATACCACCACATGGATTGACAACTCCAAATTCTGTAGGGCAGATTGCAAGTTGGGAACTCCGGTGAAGGTTTTGTTGACTTCCCTAGAAGAAGCTGGCTGAAGAATAGATAGAAAGTTTTTTTATTTTTGACTGCTGAAATCATCAGTTCTCCCTTTAAGGCCTTTAACTGATGGGAAGAGACTTTTCTCATTGCTGAAGGCAATCTTTGTTGATTCTAGATGCAATTAGCCACACGTGCAATCAATTGACTTATGATTTCAATCCACAAAATACCCTCACAGTAACAATCAGACCAGTGCTTCTTTGACCAACAACTGGACGCCATAACCTGGCCAAGGTGACACATGAATTTAGCCATCACATTACATCTCCTGTTAACCTGGCACCCATACACATCTCCTTGAACCATACTTAATTGGTAACTAAAATCAATAATAGTAATAATTTCAGGCACCATAATTCAGCTGTCCTACATACAGCCATAAATGCATTAACCCTATCCTGTGAAGGGGATACAAGTCCTTGGGTAATATTCACTCTTGAACTTAATATCCTGTAACTTAAATGCTATACAATAAAGTTTATGAAAATTGTGTTTTATGATGAGGATAAGATAGGGAAGAAAACAAAAAATATTTGTTTTATGTATATGTACAAACATATTCATAATAAAAAGGAAGAAACATTCATAATCATCAGAGTTCTCATTTTTGCCACTGGTCACATGATAGTAGCTCATATTTATAAGTACCTTCTTCCACTAGGCATTCCATATTCCCTTTACCCTCAGCAAGAACCTCATCTGGCTGTGGTTCTCTGCCTAGTGGGGTGACCCAAACCCTCATTTGTGAAGGATCTGGGCAATTAATAGTCCTGCCTGGATTAGGTTGTTGCAGTTTTCCATTGATTAATCACTAAGAGATGCCCTAATGGATTTCCTGTATTCCAGACAATCTCTTCTTTACCTCCATTGTGTAATAGCAGTCTTATTTCCCCTTGATAGTCAGCATCAATCACCCCAGCCAGTACCGTAATTCCCTTCTTTGCCTGTTGATTCAGTCATGAGGAGCATGACGTGCCAGGTGGCAGTCTTAACTTCAAGTTCATTGGAATAATTGTTGTGTCTCCTGGTGGAAGCACTCCTTCTTTTGGAACTAAGACCTGTAGCGCAACCAAACTTAAGGTCATGGAAACAGAAAGCAAAATTTTTACTAGTGGATCACTAGGGGTAATACCCATTTCCACTCCTTAATGCTTGGACTCGTGAATCCTAGCAGTGGGAGAAGCAGCACCATAGAGTGCATGCTAATTTGTAGCACGCACAGCCGCTTGGAGAACATTGCACCAGTCCTGCAAGGTATTGCCATCCACTTGGCACTATAATTGAGTTTTCAAAAAGCCATTCCACCCCTGAAATCAATCTAGCTGCTTCAGGATGTTGGAAACATGGTAAGACCAGCGATTTCCACGAGCCATATGTCCATTCCTGCACTTCATTTGCTGTAAAATGGATTCCTTGATCAGAAGCAATGCTGTGAGGAATATTATGATGGTGGATAAGGCACTCTGCAAGTCCATGGATGGTAGTTTTGGCTGAAACATTGCATGCAGGGAAGGCAAATTCATAACTGGAGTATGTGTGTCTATTCCAGTAAGAGCAAAATGCTGCCCTTTCCATGGTAGAAGTGTCCAATGTAATCAGCTTGCACCAGGAAGCAGGCTGATCACTTCAGGGAATGGTGCCATATTAGTGACTGTATGTCTCTGTTGCTGGCAGATCGAGTATTCAGCAGTGGATGTAGCCAGGTCAGGTTTGGTAAGTAGAAGTCCATGTTGCTGAAGCCATGCATAACCTCTGCCTCTACCACCATGGCCGCATTGTTCATGAGCCAGTTGGACAATAACAGGAGTGACTGGGGATATAAGCCAACTGGTATCCACAGAATATGTTAACCTATCCACTTGATTATTAAGATCCTTCTCTGCTGTGCATTCACATGAGACACAAATATATTCATGTTTTTTCACCTATTCAGAAAGGTCTGTCCACATATTTCTCCCCCAGGTTTCTTTGTCACCAATTTTCCAATCATGTTGCTTCCAAGCCCCTGACCATTTTGGCCACAGCCCATGAATACGCATACCACGTACCTCTAGCCATTCCTTTTAAGCAAACAGGTATACAGTTCAAAGTTCTGTCCACTATCCTTCAGGGTTGTCTCAGAAAGAGACTGTAGTGTTGCAGCTGTCTATTTTTGGGTGGTACCTATATCCATGCACAAGTGCATAGCATCTGTAAACCAGGCCGAATTTTATTTTCTTCAGTCAACAGATAGTAGGGCTCTCCCCAAGAGGAGTGCTGGGAAAGAGAAGGAGCAAGGTGGCAGGAGTAGGGGCCATGGGCATTTGTGCCTTCAGGGCCTGCTCGAGCCCAGTCTCATATATGCCACTTTTATTTGATGATGAAGTGCTGCTGGGTATGCCCAGCTTTATGGTCTGGTGGGTCAGACAATACCCAGTTCACAATGGGCAACTCAGTGGCACATGGTTAAGTGTTCAGTCTCTACTAAAGCCCAGTAGCAGCCCAAAAGCTGTTCTCAAAAGAAGAGTAACCTGCAGAGGATATCAGGGCATTGCTCCAAATCCTAAGGGTCTCTGCTGTGATTCTCCTATAGAGGCCTGTCAAAGGTTCCAATCAGCGTCTCTATTTGCCATGGAAACTTCTGGCACCATTGGATTTGCTGGTTCATATGACCCAAATGGTAGCCTGGACCTGTTGCAGAGACTGCTCTTGTTCTGGTCCCACACAAAACTAGCAACTTTTGGGTCATTTGGTAAATGGTTGGAGCAGCACACCCAAATGAGAAATATGTTTCCTCCAAAGTTCGAAGATGCCATCTTAGGTGTTATGCCTCCTTTTTAGATTGGGAATTTGAAGCCTTGAGCTCATCTGTTTCTTTAACAACTACAACTGGCATTGTTAGGAGCAGCCAGCCAACGTCATTATACTTTATAACTCTACAAAACTCTGTTAAGGTATCAAATACGCAGTCACCCAGAGCCTTGCCTCTTATGAGCATTTGAGTAGTAGTATCTAATAGTGATATTTTGTGTATGTCCGTGGTAATTCATGCATGGACTGTCAGTGCATCTTGAACATTGAAAGGAGAGTTATTAATGCCTTCTAATCTAATTAGATTGGAGAACTAATCCAAACCCCCAGTTCTCAAGAACCACTCTTGATAGCAAGATCTGTAAATTAGTTAGCATACCCCAGAGAAGCATAACTGACAGCAATATATATATATTATAGGAATTGGCTTACATGACTGTGGGGATTGGCAAATCCAAATTTCATAAGGTAGGCCACAAGTTGGAAATGCCAATGAAGGGTTTGCTAAATTCCCCAGGAGAAGCTGGCTGATTAAAATATGAAGTAGAGATAGAAATTCTTCATTCTGATTGTTGAAATCATCAGTTCTCCCTTTAAGGCCTCAACTGATTGGATGAGTCTTCTCTTAATTGCTGAAGGCAGTCTCCTTTGTTGATTGTAGATGTAATCAGTCATAGATGCAATTAACTGACTAATGATTTAAGTCCAGGAAATACCCTTGCGGTATTAATCAGAGCAGTGCTCGTTTGACCAAACACATTGGCACATGAACTTAACCATCATAACTGTTGTGCTAAATGCCCTGCACTGTGGCAAAACTGGTGTGTGTTTGTTGGGGGGGGGGACAGCAGGGAAAGGTGGGTATCTGTGTTGGTGTCCCCAGATGCCTGTCAGAATCAGAACTATGATCAAGCCCTGTGGTTCAGGGACCACAGACCAACAGTCTACACACTAAATGAGATATCAGGGGGAAAAAAAGATGGCAAGGAAATTCCAATTGGCATAGCAGAAAACACGTATTAAGTATCAATGAATTGGTGTGTTTTCTTTTATATTAATGTAGCATTATTACCAGTGTTTTGGTGTATACATTTTTATGATGGCCCTCAAGGAATGAAGCCTCCATGTATCAGTGGCCTTCTGCTATGTAATCTTGCCACTTCGCCAATCAAGATGGGTCATCTATCTACTCCCATGAGTTGGGGCTGGTATCAGGACCTGCTTTGACCACTAGAATATGGTGGAAGTGATGTTATGTGAGTTCCAGAACCTAGGCCTTCAGGGCCTTGTGGCACATGTTCTCTCTGTCTTGGAATCCTGAGACCATCGTGCCACAAAGAAGTCCATTCTAGCCTACTAGGGATGAGAGGCCACATGAGATAGAACTGAAGTCCTTGCCACGAGCCAGCACCAGCTGCCAGGCATGTGAGTGGGGCCATCGGGCGATGGCAGCCCCATGAATGGTCCCAAGCAAGAACAGTAGTAGAACCTCCCAAATTGCCAATACACAGAATCATAAGCAGTGACATGACAAATCATTGTGGTTTTAAGCCACTGTGTTTTGTAGTGGTGGTGGTTGTGTCATGATAATTAACTGAAACAGTTTTGTTAATTCTGATAATACTTTGTCACATAGCATTTTGCAGCTGTTTTCATAAAAACTTGTGAGGTATGCCAATCAGAAATGGTGGTGATTTGCCCAAGGTCACAGAACTGAAAAGTAACAGATTTGGTCTTGAACTCTAGATCTTAACACTAGTCTTACATGAATTCCAGAACTCTTTATTTCCTTTGATTAAAAGCAAAATAATGTTATGTTTGAAAGTTGATTTGATTATGTACTTAACAGATTTGGATGACCAGTATTATATAATACAATTAGCAATCATTTAAACATCTCAGAAAGGTGCATGGAGACCCTCTCTGCAGCTTCTGTAAAAAGTCCAAGGCACAGAAGTCATTCAAGGCTTTTCCTCTTTACCAGAGCTTGGTTCAGGTGTTCATTTCTTACACTGAGAGCGGCTTTTCAGGGAGGCATAATCATTAGGAAGTTACTCCTTCCATTTAGAGTTTCTTGAAGCAGCAAAAATAAATTTCATTTTGAATGATCAATGCAAACCACGTTAACCATTTGAAAATGCTGTAGAACATTTCTGGAGTATTATCTTTTGGCATCAAAGGAACTTTTCTGCAGACTTGTTTTTATAAGGCAAATCGAAAACAAAACAAAACTGAACCCAGCTTCTCCAGAGATGGAATCTTTAACTTTCAACAGACATGACATTCATTTCTAGCTGTCACTGAACACCAAGGACTTTTTTTTTTTCGGTTTTCAAACATCTTTGCCATTAAGTTTTGTATGTTTATCATTGTGAGAAAGCAAGCTTGTCATTTTCCTCTAAAATAAATCATAAAACAATTGGCAAAAGTACAAGGAGAGGTTGCTTAAGTAGCATTTCACACCTAAATAGAAAAGAAAAGCCCCCTGAAATTTACACACAGTCTGACCTCTGGTCAAGTTATTTATTGTTGAATTTGTAACAGTGTGGACATTTGCTTTTGGAAAATGGAAGTGATCTGTAGAACTGTTTGCTGTTAACTTAAGCATCTGCTTGTGGGCTGGAAAACTTGTTTGATGTGAACCAGTAGACACTTGTTTTAACTATGAAGTGACACAAAATCAATAGAAAGTAGAAGTAGTGCTCATTTTAGAAGCTGGCTTTTCACCAAGATTGAAACCTACAGTATTGGTTGACAGAATCATTTGCAAAAATTTAGAACACCTGAACATTTTTATATTTTACTAGTTTACTGAAGTTGTATGAATGAATTTTCTTAGCAATTCAAAATGGCATTTGGTATGAAAAGTCAATTGTTCAAATGTGGCCTAGATATTGCATAACAAACATGTAATGGTTAGGTGACCGTAATGTGATTCCTTAGTCTTCAAAAAAGATCTTTTAAAAATAGTCCCTTGTTCTGTTGCGATTATGCAAATGAAAAAGGATACAGGCATTAGCTGCGGTTTCCTGTTTATGAGGTGATTGTAGAAAATACGAAGATTTTCAAAAAATGTCCAGTGTCTATTTGTTTCTAATTTTTCTTCTGTTAATGTCACTGTAAATTTCCATGTCATATTCCTGCATGTGGCTGCCCTTAATCTGACAGTGTCAGAGGATCTATCTTCATTTTCTCACTCGTTTCATAATCTAATCCTCAGCTCTAACATGCAATTAGTGCCCTCTTCGCCCCCTGCATACCAAACAGGCCGACTGCTACAGCTTTCCCTGTGCAATCCGTTTAGCAGGGCCTCCCGTAATGAATATGTACATTTAGAAGACCTCAGCACAGAGGGTCACAGGCAATCAACCTTGAATTCAATTATGCGAGTCAAGGTTAATGACTCGCTGCAGTGGTCAGAGGCATTCAGAATCCTGCAGATTAAATCAGCCTGTCAGAGCTGACAATGTAGAAAGGACGGAATTACTTGTGTGAGAAACAGGGAATCGTGCAAAGATAAAATGGTGTCAGTTCTCAACGAAGATTACATGGAGTTTCTGTGGCAAATCAGATTGTAAATCTCTTCTGAACCTGCAATATGATTAGTCTACATAAAGACATTTCTAGATTGTAATACAGAACCACTAATAAGACCTGCTGAACTCCACCCTCACTAGGTAACTTCGTTTTTTACCCCATCATTTACATCTTCTGACTGCTCTGCGTGGAAATGAAATTATTATTATTTTTTGGGGTGGGGGGGCTGGATTCATGGAGTGTGCCTTATATAATCTTTTGTAACACAGCCCAACATTTAAATAAGAGAAAAATATTTTTGCCAGTAATTTGAAACTGCATTTCGTTTTAATTTTCTTAATTTTCCCTTCCTTCTCTTGATAATAATATACCATATATAGCTGGGGTAAAAATAAAAACAGATTAAAAGCAGTGCCACTCAAAAAAACAGGTATCTTACAGGTTAAAGCAAATATAAAATACATTATATAAAATTTCATGTAGTATAAATATATTATTAAATATTAAATATAAATATAGAAAAATTGTTATTTTATTTTATATTTATAATTTATGAATTAAAATTGTTATAATTTATTTGCAAAACAAGTATATTTATTGGAATTTGTGAGAGAGATTAACCAATTCTTTTGCGTGGTGAGATATGTATGTGTTTCCCAAACTCATGTGGAAGGGAAACTTTCCTCTTTCTTTTTATATTCTCTGCAGCACAGGGTCCCTATTTACACCCATTTCTAGGTGAAGCATCCTGGACCTGTGCATAATTGTCACAAAATGTATCTTGCACATTGAAAAAAGAAATGTTCACACAATTGTACATTCCTTGAAACAACAGATATTTTCTTAAGGTTATATCTCAAGTTTTATATAATTTTAATAATATGTTAAATTCAGTAAGGAATGTTACCCTTCTCTTTTATTTTCTTTCCTTCTTTTTTTTTTCTTCCTTCTGTCTCCATTTCTTCTTGTATTTATTGAGCATAAATTATGTGTCTGGCTTGTATTAGATGTGAAATCAAGGATGAGTTGTCTTAATTTGCAGAGAGCTTACAGTTAGTGAGGGAGAAAGTTCGTAACGAGCTAACCAGATAATAGAGTAGGGTAAGTGTTGCAGTAGAGGAATTGCTAACCCCTAAGGAGGAGGCCATGGATTCTTGGCATGTCAAGACTTGCTTTTGGGGTGTTAGGAGGTGGGGCCAAGTGGCAAGGATGGCTTCACAGAGAAGGTGGTGTTTGAGTTGAGTTTTGAAGGATGAATAGGAGTTTTACAGGTGGACTTGGGGAAAGGCCCCTCTGGGCCTAGAGAACAACATGAGCAAATGTGTAAGCTGTGTTTAGGGTAGGAGCAAATGATGGGACTGGAAGAGAACACATGAGCAGGAAGAGATGAAAGGGAAAGGCCATCTGGGGCCTTGAATGCCCCATGTTTGAATGTCAGTAACCCTGTTGGCAAATTTCATTAGAAAGCAAAAACAGCATTCAAACCAGATCATATTTCTCTTTCCCATTCATCTTGTCAATACATCTGGGTTTTGATTTGAATTGGGCTTGTGGTACCTGTCAGTTTGCATCTCTTAGTGAGGTGCCAAGTAGAGGCTGCTTCCCGGTTTCATACTTGGGGAGAGCAATTTGGTGGGGAAGAGGATGTGTGGCCCTGCTCCTCTGTCTTCACTTTGAGTACCCATAGGGGACCAGCCTCACACCAGCTAGGACACTATGCCATGGACCAGTGTTGAGCAGAAGGCTTTCTTTTAGTCTCCAAGGTAAACACGCATTCTTCTTTCATGCCTAAGAACCTGGGTTCACACCATTTCCTGTGTGAACAGAGGGGTGGTAGCTTCTGCCTTTTCTGCTCATCTTTTCTGTTAATAAGTATCTTTTAGGTCTTGAATTCTTATCTTCTGGGATGAGCTACGTAAGCCATGGGCCCAACTGTGAGCTCATCTGCTTCTTGTCTGGGAACCTTTGCTGCCTAAAACATGAACTTGGCCAATGATTAGTGCTGAGGTGGCCCATTTCTCATATGATTCTTGTCCCTTAATTACTGGGAGGATTATTCCTTAACCATTCATTTAAAGCTTGGCTGGCATTGCTTAGCATAATGGAGCATTGGTTTCTCTTATCCAGTGTTTTTTAATGCTGGGGGTGGAGGTGGCAGTGAAGGGATGGTTGGTGTCCCAGTGTGGGAGTTGGGGGCTTGGAAATACAGGGGAGATTTTTTTGTTGTCTTAATGAGTAAGGAGTACTGTGGGTACCTCTGTCATCTGGTGTACAGGACAGTCCTACAATGTACAGGAAAGAATTAAAGATTGTGTGACTCTGAATTTTAATATGGTAGACTTTTCTTGCCTTAGGACTCTCAACACATGAAGTTGCCCTAATTTCAAGGCTCTTCCCTCAATCTTCTCCTGGCTAGCTCCTCTTCATCTTGCAGGTGACTATTTTATATCATTCTTTATATAGCTTCCTTTTTACTCCGTTCCTAGCATATATCACAATTTATAATCATATACGTTTATTTTCTTATTTATTATTAGGCTCTCAGTCCATGAGACCAGGGACTTTAGTCTGCATTATTTACTGTTCAGCCTCAAGAGCAGTCACCAGCACACAGGTGGCACTCAGTGAATATTTAAAAATGATTCTGGTGCTCTAGATAGGGTTTCCAGAATTAGCAAGTGAAAATATAGGACACCCAGTTAAACTTGAATTTCAGATAAACCATGAATTTTTTTTTTTGGAATAAGTATGTCTCCAATATTGAATGGAACATACTTATGCACAATACTTATATTAATTTTTTTCCCTGAAATTCAGTTTAACTGGGCATCCTGTATTTTATCTGGCAGCTTAGATCTTGGTTATCAATGGTCAGAGTGCAGGGCATCATATATATCTTTCTGTTCTTTCCATTGCCTCAATTAGTGCCTTTCAGAAGTAGACACTCAAACATGAGCTGATTTGATTTTGCTGGAAACACATGTTATTTAGGCATAACTGAGGATTGGATCTCTCTATTAATACATTTCCTAAGTGAAATCCCTGGGCAATAAATTTCCTTAGAGTAAAACAAGAGCGAAAATTTCTCTCCCTGGGTCTTATGCTTAGATGTGGTTATTGGGGTTACATTTAGCAAAGTTGTTCTCAGTTTTCTAGTCCAAGAAAGACCTGTAGTTCAAGCATTAATTGTGTTATGGGGTATTTTAGCTGCTAATCCAAGAAAACAAGCTTCATAAATCTCCTTTGTTTAAATTAGCTTGAAATTATTTGTAAGACCTTTTGGTCTAGAAGATTATTCTGAGTCATGTTGGAAATGTCCTCTAAACAGGATTCGGTGATGTAGGGGGGTCAAGTTGCTGGCATTCGGTAGTTTGGGCTCCAGGTTTCATCTCCTTCAAATCCATCAAAAATCCCAACAAGATGGTACAGGCTGGTCTTGTGAGCCATGTAGCCCATAAGTGGCAGCAATGACAAGAGTATAGCTAAGTTTCTAGTCTAGAGTTTCTCAGGGTCCATCCATTCTTTGTGCCCATGTATTACCTGGTCTGCAGAATGCTACCCTCTCTAACCCCTTCCTTCTCTTCTTTGGTGGGTACATTGCCTAAAGGAAGCTTGGGTCCCTGGAGGAAGATCCCATCTTTAGGCCTGGAATACTGCAGGTCTTTTGGCAGGAGACATCATAAGAGAAGTATGAAGGCTTTTGCTGGCTGCACTCCCAACAGTAAATATTGTTGAATGAACAAACATACCCTGGGCAGAAGAGTGAATGAAAGGAATGGCAGAAAGAAGAATGAAATGTGGTTAGTTGAGGAGACGTGGGCTAAACTGGAGATGC
This sequence comes from Myrmecophaga tridactyla, assembly GCA_004026745.1. Classification (NCBI taxonomy): domain Eukaryota; kingdom Metazoa; phylum Chordata; class Mammalia; order Pilosa; family Myrmecophagidae; genus Myrmecophaga; species Myrmecophaga tridactyla. The sequence goes on from PVIY010005289.1 coordinate 91,397, forward strand.
TGCTGAGTGGGGCTAATCATGTGAGTTGATAAAAGGAATTGGAGTTCTATAAAATGATATGAATACCAGATATTGTTATTATCTTTGTCTCCATCATCATCCTTATTTAACGTTATTCAGGAGTATTAAAATGTTAAATAATGCATAGCATCTGATCTCTAATCTGACTGTGCCCAGACCTTCCGAAAGAAAGAATTCTTATCTTTCCAGAAATAAGTTTGTTGCTGTTCCGATTTAGTTGTACTTAGTTAAAAACAGTTGACATTTCAGAATATTTTTATATCCTTTAGGCTGCATGAATAATGTTTCCAGGCTTTTGCATGTGCAATAAGCCAAAGTTGTTGTGAGAGAACAGAGTGTAATTGCTACCAAGCTATCTTTTGGCTGCACATGCTCCACTTCTATGACTCCTTTCCATCTTTTTGTGTTTTCCTTCTTTTTCTATATCTTTAATATTATTCACCAAAAAGCATGTTGTTCTCTCCTTATTCTTCCCCTGAACCTCCTAGGATTTCAATTTTTCAAGAAAGCCATCTGATTCTATTAAAAGGCAGACAATGAAACAAATGCTTCCAAGCCTTGACTAGCCTGGGAGGTCTGGCAAACTCAGCTACCACAGGACACACGGGATCCCCTCGTGCTAAATGGGTCACATGCCCAATTTAATTTTAGATTATTTATGCTAAGTCAGGCCAATCTCAAATTGATTATAATGTCCTATTATTATTCCCCAGCTTCCTTCTTAATCATGGAGATGATGGAGGTGGATATTGAATCTTTCCTAAATTGTGGTGCTCCTTTTGCTGTTGCTACATGAATGAGCAGTACCATTTATGGTATTGTGAAAGCGTCTTCTGACAATTGACACTGGTTTTCTGTTTGTGCCAGTAATATGAATTTGCCTTTGTAAGTAGGTTAAGAAATTGCTGGACTTTTAAAAATTAAGCAAATAACAATAGAAGAGGCTGAGGCAATGAGGTGGTTCAATAATGACCTAGATTTGAGAAACATTGGATGAGAGTTTACTGATTGGCTCCTTAGAAGACACTGCACACTTTTAACCACATGGTACCAATTCACCACTCTCAGCTTGTATTGGCAGAGCTGCCCTTGCTAGAAGAAAGGAAGCAGTGGAATGTTCAGGATCCATTACTATATGAATTATGGATTAAATCAGTAAAGGTTCTGAGCTATAGATTGACGTGATGCATCCTGTCAAAGGACCACTTGGAAGGTTCTTTTATGATGTAACATGTCAAAAACCCATTTATTAAAATCTCCGTGTCCTGGATTGATGATATTGTCATTTCTCAAAATATGTTTTAGTCTTAAGGGAAGGGAGGGGGAGAGAAAAGACAACATCCTTTTAAAAGTGACATTTAGGAGACAATTGCAATAGTCCAGGTAAAAGATGGTGAAAGTCCTGACCTGAATCAAGTGGCTGTGTGGGTGATTTGGAGAAACATGAATGGGTGGAATCAATAGGCCTTAGTTACTGACTGGGTTTTCTCCCAGTTTAAGGGCTTTTGAAAATGGTCTGACCTTATTCATCTTGTAGCTGTCCTCAGGGTCTGGGTACATGTTATGTATAAATTAGGCCTTTATACAAATAAAAATTTTGAAAGGAAATGGCTATAAACAAGTTTTCTAAAACTCATGCCTCCTAAGTGAATGCTGCTGTATAATAGAAATGTGCTTTATAAAGAAAAGAACTGTAGTATGAAAAATGCATATTGAATGTAAAATGATATTAAAGATGACAAATTGACATGTGGTTGCAGTGAAATAAAAGTCATGAAATACAAAGTGGTACTGATGTTGTTAATTAAATGGCATAAAAGACTGTGAAGCAAGTTCTGTATTGGGTTGTTTCTTCTGGTAAATAGAAAAGATATAAGGATTCACTCATTCATCCTTTTAGTCTATAAATATTTATTGAGCATATTGATTATGGTTTTATGGATCAGCAGTACCAAATGTGAAGGTGGCCAGAACAGGTCACAGATACTGTATTGCAGAAGTAAATGCTCTGCCCAGGAACTGCTTGCTAAGTGGAATGTTATTTACTGGTGCAGACAAATTAAATTAAAAACATAAATAACAATGCAGTGTCTAAATCTTTTCAATAAACACAAATTATGAGTTTTGTATATGTAAAACACAATCTCCTAGTGGATAAACACTTTATTGCTGATTTATATTGTACCAAATCTGGGGCAGTTGCTAAAGTCAAAACCATTCCCTAATTCTGGCTGCATTAATAGTCACTATGACCCTGAATAGTCGAATCAAATATATTTAAACTCAGAGATTAATTTGTGGGTAGGAAGGCAGTTTTTGGTCAACAACTCTCATTCATTCATTTTGAAGTGAGTGGCGGTATCATTGCACTCATATGTTTAACTCCTGTCTTTGATTCTTCAGTCTATAAGCTGCAAGTAGAGCTGCTGCCTCTGGTCCTACATATATTCTCTTTTGGATGTGGTCAACTTTAAGCAAATGGATGAAGCAGGGAAAGCTTGTCTTTGTTGACTCCAGATGCTGGGTGGGTTGTGGTGGTTGCCTTTTTCTCTAGCCTCCTTCTCTCATGTCCATTCATCCCACCATTTAAATCTCTTCTCCACCCAGCAGCCAGAAACTAAATTGGATCATGTCACCATTCTCTTAAAACATTGCAGTGCATTAAGAATAAATCCTGACTCCCTACCGCAGCCTTCAAGTCCATATGGATCCAACCTTGCCTGTCTCCTTTTTGTCATTATGCCTCAGTCACATTGGTCTTTATTCCATTCCTCATATACCTGAAACTCTTTCTTGCTTGTGCTTTGCATATGCTGTTCCTTCTGCAGTGAATACTCTTCCACAGCTTGATGTCTGGCAGGCTCCTGTTTACCCTTAGGCCTTGGCTGGGGAGGCCTTCCCTAACCACCTACTCCAAAGTAGACCATTTCCTTTTATCTACTACCAACATCTCTCAAAACATCCTGTACTTTTTCTTTATAACACTTCATCACACATAACATAGCATAATTTATCATGTCTTTATTTACATGCTTACTTGTTTGTTTTTTCTGTCCAATCTGCGCCCCAAAATCCATGAGGGCAGGTACCATGCCTCTTTTGTTGATCACAGAATAGTTAGCACAGGGCACCATATCTGGCACATAGTAGGTGGTTAATGAATAATTGTTGAAAATGTTGACTGTAAACATCTGCTGTTTGGAAGAAATTCAATAAAACCATTTTGTTGAGGTGCAAACCAAGTAAAACTTAAAGAATTGTGTATTTGTTGACAAAGAAATTGTGAAAGCTCAGGGTAGAGTTTATTATGGTCAGGGAATTTTGTCTGCACCCTTGAAATTGGGCCATGTGGTGAGGCCTATTGGTTCTAGGCAATATATGGTTTTTGGCTCTGACATTTCTCTTTGTGGCTTTCCAACCGGTTGATAGACAGCTTGAATAATGTTCTGCTTGGAATTATATCTCTTATGAGTAGATACACAATAGTCTTGCTTGCCCCCCAAGTCCCTGAATATGGGCTGCTTCTGTAGGTTCTCTAGGCAGGCATGCAGTGGGGACCATCGTTTAGATAAATATTCACTACTATAATCCTTGGTTCCAAACTTCACTAGAATCCCTTGAAGAGAAGAGCTTGGCTGGACAATATGGAAATTGCAAGAACTCTCCCTTCCTCCTTGGTTCGAGGCCTTTTACCAAAATCAGCCTTTGAGTTCTTTATTAAACTCACACTAATCTAGGCCCATTATTATATACCCTGTATCAGCCAGCATTCCTGCTGGTAAAACATGGTACACACAGAGTTGATTGAAGAGTGGCACAGATAAGATAAAGGGAATCCACAAAATAAGTGAAATACCCAAGGACTAGCCACAATGGAGGGGTAATAACCAATCCTTGGCCTGTAGGGACAAAAGGAGGAATGTTTTGTTAGATCCCAGGCAGACGTATAGTCGTGGAGAATTGTGGTTAAAGATAGAGGAATACAACCTCTGTCAGAACCACATTGAGACAGAGGGAGGGGTGGCTGGAGATGGGGAATTGGGGACTAATGATTATGTGGATATTTTTCTATTTCCTTACTTCAGTCTCCCATTTGTTGAACCCAGCTGGTAACAAGAGGGCAAGTGAGTCTAGGTAAGGCAGACCATCTGGGACATAGAGCAGGAGAGAGATTGGACCTCAAGAGACAAATGAAAGGATGACCAGCTCATACTTCCATGGTGTCAAAAAATAAATACCAAACAGAGGACATAAGAAAAAGAGAGTC